>CAUYON010039714.1:0-128782 GCA_963573935.1 Arctocebus calabarensis | reverse complement strand
TAATAGTTGTTGGTGAAGTAAGGTGTTCTGAACACTCTAGGGCTCGATTTCAGACTTGCCTGCCTATGTACTTAATCAGAGCCATATGCGTAATCGCTAGGGAGCTTATCCTACCTACCACGGGGCGGGGGGGGGGGGGGGAGGATGCAATGTCAGACACTCGGGTTCCAAACTTGAACTAGAAGTAGTGTCTGTGTTCAACTGCTCTAAGTCCAGTGGGGCAAGATGGACGATAAATCAATTTGATGAGTGTTATGATAGGGAATAGGAAAAGGGTAGAGAAGGTCATCTAAATCAGACTGAGGGGCACAGAAGTTTTCCTGGAAGAACTGATTATTGAGTTAAATCTTGAAGGATGAGTGGGAGCCAGCCAGAGGAAGATGTGTAGGCAGAGGGTTGTCCCATTTGCTGACATAGAGCAGGAAAGAGAATGGACCATGAACTGCATAGAGGTCCATATGATTGCCATGAAGTCCATATGCATGATGATAAAATAATTATCATCATTAATTAAGTTCTGTCAGATTGTGTTTTAGGTGTTTTATAGATATGTCACATAATCTCCATAGAAACCATTGGGTACCAGATAAATGGCAAAAGCCAGATCATAAAGATCCTTGCCTGCTTAGGTAAGGAGTTTATACTTTATCCTGACAGCTATGGGTGGCCATGGAAAGATTTTAAATCATGGGAATAACTTGATATATTTTAGAAAGGGCATTGTTAACATTTTAGAGACTAAACTGGAATTTGGTAAAACCTGAGCTAATGACACACATTAGGAGAACATGTAGATGTAGTTATCCAAGGGACTGTGGTTATGCCCTGAACAAAGGCTTCGGGTTGCAGAGGAACAGGGAATAGAGGTGGACTTGGACAGATTTATAGAAATTGATGACCCATAGAATATGTAGTACTGGCTCGGCGCCTGTGGCTCAACGGGCTAATGTGTCAGCCATGTACACCTGAGGTGGCGGGTTCGAATCCAGCCCGGGCCTGCCAGAAAACAATGACAGCTGCAACCAAAAATGGCCGGGGCGTTGTGGCGGGTGCCTGTAGTCCCAGCTACTTGGGAGGTGAGGCAGGAGACTCTCTTGAGCCCAGGAATTGGAGGTTGCTGTGAGCTGTGATGCCATGGCACTCTATCCAGGGTGACAGCTCAAGGCTCTGTTTCAAAAAAAAAAAAAGAATATGTGGTACTGGTTGGGTGTGTGGCTTA
The DNA here is from genome assembly GCA_963573935.1 of Arctocebus calabarensis. Classification (NCBI taxonomy): domain Eukaryota; kingdom Metazoa; phylum Chordata; class Mammalia; order Primates; family Lorisidae; genus Arctocebus; species Arctocebus calabarensis. Next base: position 127,563 of record CAUYON010039714.1, on the reverse strand, counting down.
CACCTGCAATCCTAGCACTCTGGGAGGCCAATGCCAGCAGATTGCTTGAGCTAAAGAGTTCAAGACCAGCCTAAGCAAGAGGGTGACCCTATCTCTAAAAAATAACTGGGTGTTTTGGCAGGTACCTATACCCCCAGCTACTCAGGAGGTTGAGGGAAGAGGATCGCTTGAGCCCAGGAGTTTGAGGTTGCCATGAGCTATGATGCCACAGCATTCTACTAAGGGCAACAAAGTGAGACTCTTGATGGAACCTAAAGATTAAGTGGAGGAATAGAATATGATTTCCACTGTTAGGGACACACAAGAAAAAAAATGGGGTTTATTTTCTTTCTTTTTTTTTTTTTATTGCAAGCCTCCCCATCTCCAGTTCCAAAAGTAGAAAAAATCTACTTTGTTGAGACCTTTCCTGGGCATTGTTTTTGGTCATACCTAAATCATTTTGAGGGTCACTTACTGAACCTACCTCTCTTTGAATATGTTTCCATGCCTTGACTCTTCCCAACTATAAAAAATACATAGAAAAATGCCCTTGGTAAGGAAAGTTAAAAAGCTTTTGTGTATTTTCATGCCGTTTCTGTTTAGAAATGCTCTATTCAGATAATGACCCTCAAAAGAAGTCGGATACGAAATATATTGGTTTCTCATTCGCTTTCATCTAAATTTGTATTTCTTTTCTCTTTAGGAAAAGAAAAATAGCATATTGTCTGAAACTGATCTGGGTGAAACTTTGATTTAGAGAAGTTTATGAATGTGACAAGCTTGGGTCTTGTTATAGGCAGTTATGATTGGGGATTTTATTGCTGTTTTATTAAATAATTCTGTTATAAAAATTGATATTTAAAATTAGATTTTTCATCTAGCCATCACAACTGAGGAATTACACTTAAAAATGAAAAGATAGAAGATTATGAAAACAAGAAATTTAATTTTTACTTAGCTCCCTTTTTGAGTTTCTTAGTTAAAAAAAAAATCCCAATTCTTTGATTAATTTCTAATGTGAGAATACCTGAAATTTTGACTGCCTAGGTCTATATGTGAATCTTGAATTAGTCTTTTTAAGTCTGATTATCAGATACCTGCCTAACTTTTAAAACCTCCCTTTTGGTTCCTCTTGAGATTTGTAAGCCAGTACTTGTGAAGGCCACTGATCAGGGATGAATGATGCACAGACTGGGAGCCACGTGGGCCCTAGGTCTGGTTCAGCGCAGTGGCACTCTTTTCCATTCAAAGTCTCAGATGTCTGCCCCTCTGCAAAGCCGTGAGGCCAATGTCTATAGCTGCTAAGCATGAAATCCCCTGCTTCTGTTTGTTTCTTTTGTTGCCACGAGTTAATAGGGACAGAGACAAGAGACAGCCCAGAACAAAGCAGAAATAATGGAGTATTTCACCCCAAAAAGGAATGTGGATTGAGAAATACAAAGGGTAAGGCAAAGACAGACTTAGTGTCCTGAGGCAGTGTGAGGTATTGGACAGAAGCCTCAGCTCTGGGACAATTCTGGGCCAAAGCCTTCATCTGTGAACGCTGAACAGCCCACATGGCTGAAAGATTTGACCCATCTTCTGTAAAAACAATTTATTGTTTCTCCCACTGGGGTCTTAGAGGATGACAGGATTTTCCACCTCGAAAAGTAGATTGCTCTTGCAATATGGGGAAGAGTCTTCTACTGGGATATGTCTAGTAGCCAAGGCCTTCTTCGCAGCACTCTGTTGCCTTGTTTATTATTGCTGTTGCTGTAGGTGCCGTTTTCAACTTCCATTCTTGTTTGCAAGAGCCACTAGTTACTCCATGACATCAGGACACTCATTTTTCTTCTTTCAAATAGACAGGGCTAGCTAAGAGAGTCCATGTTCATTATAGATCTCCTTAAGGTGCCTTTCCATGCAACCCAGTTTATTCATATATTTTCTGTCAGACTCTCGCCCAAACATTTTAATATTTGCTTATTTAAGTTATTTTACATATACCCAATATCTTAAGGGGGAAAACTTGAGGACTATTCTAATAGAGATTTTTGTTTTTTCCTCCTTAACTTCAATGCTTATAATCAGAAATGTCTGCAACAGCATGGGCTTCTCTTAATAGACAAGCTTTGTCCTTTCGGGAGGATAAAAAAGGGTCACATGAAAGAAGCAAACAGTGAGAAAGGGAAGCCAGCTGAGCCAAGCCCCTCTTCTTCCCTCTTCCCTAAATCAGCAGGGCAAACACCTTAAGAATACTATTTCTCTCGCAACTCCTTTGACTTGGAAGAAAATTGCAGGTCCCCTTTGCCTGGAATGAAAGCTACTTTAGCCATAAACTGGACTGTAGAAGTAAAGAAGCAGTTTTGTCTTTCCTTGCCAGATGTGTTTCTCTTCAACAGTACAGGCAAACTTAAGCATGCTTTTACCTCCACAAAACAACAGAAAAACCCCATTTTTGATGCTCTTATCCCTGACTCCAGGCATGGCTTTGCCAGAGCCAATGAGGACAGGAGCCAGGGCTCTGGAGCTGAGATCCCTGGCTCAACCCCTAGCTCAGTCACTTAATAGCTCTCTGGTACATTTTCTTATCTCTGTGTCACTCTCTATAAAGAATGGATCTAAGTCTCTTCTGCATGACACACCCTCAGATGTTAAAAGCTGACCATTCCAGTGGCTCAGAAAACAGCTCTGGGGCCAGACTATGAGGATTTGAATCCTGTTCCACATAAGCAAATTGCTTAACTTCTCCCTCAGTTTCCTCATCTTAAAATGGGAATCATATATTATTTTTCTAGGGAACGCTTGGATCAATACATGTAAAATCACTTATATCTCATGCTTAAAAATAAAACCAAATACAGCTCATAATATTAAGTTATTAGGACACTCACCCTTCCTCTTGTGTCCTGCAGAGCTCAAGCAGCTCTGACAAATACTGCCACACATTTAATATTGTGTTGCATTTTTAATTGGGCTACATTTTCAAAGGACAGATGCGTATCTGACTATTATAGACTTGGAAAATAAATAGAAAATGTTCTAAATCAGGTTATTTAAGATATTTAAGTGCTGTTTAATGTTTTATTCATTGAACGTGTTTAATATTAGAAAACACTTCTAGAAATTGACTTGCCTTTTTTTTTTTTTTGGAGACAGAGTCTTACTATGTTGCCCTGGGTGGAGTGCCACCCTTGGTCAGGCATTACAGCTCACAGCAACCACCTCTAACTCTTGGGCTTAAATGATTCTTTTGCTTCAGCCTTTCAAGTAACTGGGATTATAGGCACCTGCCATAATGCTCAGCTATTTTTTTGTTGCAGTTGTCATTGTTTTTAGCAAGCCTGGGCCGGGTTTGAACCCCCCTGCCTCTGTGTATGTGGCCGGCACCCTATCCACTGAGCTATGGGCACTGCTGATGACTTGCTTTTTAAAAACTTCATTTTTTCATTGTGAGAGTTGGTGAGAATATATCCCATTCCAAACTCTTTGGTTTAGAAGCCAAACTACATGAAAATTATATCCAGTTAAAGTTATGGGTGATTTTTCTCTTGCGTTTAGGTACCATTGGATAGATATTTTGTTAATTCAACAAGTATTAATTGATTGCTATACTAGCCCCAGCCTTGGGCTACATAGAATGCAACCTGCTTATCTGCCATAGGAGACCTCCTATTTCTGTCTGGTGAAACCCTTATTGAAATAAGGAGGAAGCAGTGTGGGGCTCGGGCAGCAACTGTCTAGCTGTAGGGAAATCCCAAAGCTGACTGAAGAAAAGTTTCCAGCAACTGTACAAAGCTTCAATCAAATTGAAATCATGCTCAGAATAAAATCATGTATTCATGATGAAAAACAGAGCATCAATTGAAATAAATGCCATGTTCCCAAAGGCTGGGAATTTAGCTACACAGGATAGTAGGAAATAATGGCAATGCAGGGGCCAGTGCCAGAGTGGGAGGATTTTGAGCTAGACTCTCATCTAGGAGTATGTTTTTGTAGGACAACTTTGCTGCTCTGTTTTAGTGCCTGACCACCCTTGGTAGTTGTAAAATTAAGCTTTTTGAATCAATAATAGGACTAGGAATGGATGTGTCTTTGGGTCTGTGTGAATATTTCTATCAGCTAATGAATCTCACAATTAGGAAAAAAAATACAAGTGTCATAGTATTCACTGCAGTTCTAGAAGTGTATGTATAGGACCAAGGAGTTGAAGAAAGGATTCGTTCTCTCCAAGGGAATTGGAGACTCAAAGCAGAACTTTGAGTAGACGTTTACCTAGTAGAAAAGAAAGGGGACCTTTCATTCTAAGAGCACAGGACCAGGGTGGCACAAAAACATTAAGTATTCAGACTGAGGGTCTAGTGAGTGATTTGGAGCGTGGCTGGCGTCATTAAAGGGGAAACGGAGTATATAGTTAAATACTGGTGCTTTGCAGCGTTGGCTTGCCATACTACCACACATCTGGCACTGCCCCTAACAGAAATGAGGACTTTTTAAGACGATCTCACTGTCTTGGTGCTAGGCCACAAGTCTGAAATGCAAGTCCTCATTTTAGTCTTACAATTTTATCTTTTGCTTATTTTTATTTCTAATATATGTGGTCACTTTCCTTTTCAAGTAAATACGCCTAAGGCTTTTTGCTTCTGCCTTTTAGCTAATTCATATTTCAGATATAGATAATGTGATTATAAGATTTCTCCAAAGTTCATGATACAATTATTACTGGGGATTTTGGTCTTTGCCCTCTCTCCAGATCTTGGCACACCATTTCTTCACATGTAACACTGGTAAAAAGCTTGTGAGTATGTGGTAGGGGAAACATCCTATGTCCTGACATAATATGGTAGATACACTGGGTGTTTAAAAAAGGAGCAAATCATAACTGTGAAAAGACGTATGAACTGAAGCAGTCTAGCAACAGGGCCCATGCCCTGGGTTAACGTCCTAGAGGATATAGTTATAATCCAGAATGGTTCTGTTCTCTATTACCTGCTATAACCGAGGGCCAAGGCCTGTGTGTCTTTAGCTGAACTGAGATGGGATGGAGAATGTAGAGGCTGCTGTGGGCTGTTAGAAGGGGCAGTACTACAATCTGAGCTGTGTGTTGGGCTGCCAGGCTCTTGCCCAAGGAAGCTAGCAATCATCCAGTATACTTGGGAAAAAGAGCATCTTGATGAACAGTTACTTACCCGTATGGTGCCTTTCTTAGCAGCATAATGCGTTGAACCCAGACCTCGTAACAACCTCCTGAAGAAAGGAAGTGGCAGATAGTGTTAAAACGTTACTGGTTAATCATGGGGAAACTGAAGCATGGATAGGTTTATGAGGCTTGAACAGAGTTATACAATGCCTTAGTGTCTGGCCTGGGAATGAAGCCTGAGTTTGCCGCTTGCTGTCAGGACTGCCGACAGCATTGTGTTTTGTATTGTACAACAGTGAAAAGGGCTTACTTTTAACAATGCAAGAGCTGCTGTAGGAGACAAACACAATGAACTTTGGTACAGTATAGTCTAGAGGCCGAAATGAGTAATTTTAAGTAAATTGACTATAAGATCCAAAGCTTTGTTAAGTTTAAAAAATAAAAGAACATTCTGTGTAGTTTTTAGGAACTGACTCAAAAAACAGGAACATTCCTTCCCATTTGAAGTAGCATACTCTTAAAAGTTTTGTTGGCTCAAAATCTGACACTATTCCTGTTAGCGAGAGGATGGATTTATTTATTCACTTATTGTTTCCAAATATATATTTATTTCTAAGAATTTGTGATTTATTTCAAAGATTGTTTCTTGTAATAACTATCAGTTTAGTTTTTGTGTCCTGAAGTATCTTGTATCTTATTTCCATAGCCTCTGGTTTTGGGGGGGGAGGTTTGTATTCAATTTTATTTAGGTTCTCACAGAACATTTGGAACTATAGAGTAAAAAGATTTGGGAGGTGCCGGGGAGAGATGTAATGTTGGATGTCTTTACCATCTATGAGATTGGAACCATGGCAGTGAAGATGGCATCACAGGCAAGAACATAAACAGAGAAGAACAAAGAAGTAGAATAGAATGTCATTGCTAAATTATCTTTTTTTTTTTTTTTTTGGGTAGAAACAGAGTCTCACTTTATCACCCTCAGTAGAGTGCAGTGGCGTCACACAGCTGACAGCAACCTCCAGCTCCTGGGCTTAGGTTATTCTCTTGCCTCAGCCTCCCAAATAGCTGGGACTGCAGGCACCTGCCACAACGCCTGGCTATTTTTCTGTTTTTGCAGTCTGGCCGAGGCCGGGTTTGAACCCACCACCTTCGGTATATGGGGCCAGGGCCCTACTCAGTGAGCCACAGGCGCTGCCTCATTGCTAAATTATCTTTTATGCCAGAATTATCAGGTGACTCAGAATAAATTGACAGGTAATATAGATAATGGACTTGGCTATAAAGTTTTTACACTCTAAATTTTAAAAAATAACATGAAGATGAGATTGTAGAACTTTTGGCCAAAATATGTTGAGTGATATTAGTATACAAGTAGTTTATACATGATATAACAGTTAGTCACATACACTGTCATTTTGTATTTAAGATTTAGGATTATTTGGGCCAGTCCTACTCCAGGACATAGTCCGTTGGACTTCTGGCAGAGTAGCTGAGTGAGACTAGGGGTGTCTCCAGAAACAGGAATAGGTTCTCTCCCTTTTTCCCTGCTCAGTGAAGACCAAAGCAGCCTAGTATGCCTGCCCTACCTGAGCATGGAAGACCTCTCCTGAGTGTGTGAATAGCTGCTAGTCAGTGGCCATCTTCGAGGTAATGCATACATACATATATGCATATATAAATCTCTGAGAAAATTCTCTTCATGAGTGTGGGAGATAGACTTTATAAAAAGTTTATAGAAAGTCAGTCAATATCGACTAACCTTGAAACAAATCTAGGATATGGTATGTTGACATCTAGAAAGTTGGTAGTTGCAGTCATTAATCTTGTAGAGCACATGCTGGAGCTAAAGTGAGGCCAAGGAAGAGAACCCAGATAAAGGAGCGGGAGAGTATGAAGGCCAGCTAAAATAAGTAGGACTCCTCTGGCTTGAAAGGACATAGAGGTTACAAGATTAGAGTTGTATAAATCCTTGAAGAATATGGGGCATAGACTTGCTTACCAAAAGTAGGCAGAACTTCTTTTTCTTTTTTTTTTTTTTTAGAGACAGAGTGTCACTTTATTGCCCTCGAAAGAGTGCCGTGGCGTCACACAGCTCACAGCAACCTCCAACTCCTGGGCTTAGGTGATTCCCTTGCCTCAGCCTCCCGAGTAGCTGGGACTACAGGCACCCGCTGCAATGCCCGGCTATATTTTTGTGGCAGTTTGTCCACGGCTAGGTTTGAACCCGCCACCTTAGGTATATGGGGCTGGCGCCCTACTCACTGAGCCACAGGCGCCATCCTAGGCAGAACTTCTTAAAATAAAACAAAACCTGGGGAAAAATGAATTTTCAAGTTGCTTTTTGTCATAATCTACTGAGAAAGTTGATCTTGTACATCAGTATCACTCTTTGGGAGCTAGTCTAACTTCTGGCATTGAAGTGAAGTAAAGAAGTTAGAGGTTTCTCTTATTTTGACACTTTTCGTGATGCATGGGGTCTCAGAAACCAAAGATCAAGTGTCCTAGCAACTTTTTTCTTAAGTGAAATTTAAATGTCATTCATTTTTCATTCAACAGTTATTTACTGAAGGTAGAATCTGTGCTGTGTCCTCTGCTGGGCACTGAGGTTGGGGTAAAGGTGACAGACATAGTTTTCACAGTATGGTGATGAATAAGAAACTATAATTGTCTTTGTGATGAATTCACAAAAGTGCTGCAGAACTTGGCATGAATTGTAGTGCAGTCTTAGGATCAGTGCAGACCACCCTGAGGAATGAGTATGATTAAGCTGAGACCTAAAAACTGATGAGTTGGCTAAGCCAAGAACTGGGGTAAGAGGAAACAGTACAGTAAGTGCCTCAAGGTGAGAAAGGGTTGACATGGCTGGAGGGATTGGCTGGAGCACATCATGGGGTGTGGTGTACAACATTTAAGACCTGGGCCCAAAGGTGGGGAGAGGTCCCTGAAGTGGCTTCAATAGATCTGATCAGACATTCTTTTTATAAACAATCACAGTGGCTGTTGTGTAGAGGATAGCAAGTGTAAGGGTAAATGTGTGGAACCAGTGGGAGAATATTGATGTTGCCCAGGTGATGATGGCCTGGAGAGGAGCAGACAGATTCTAGAGCTGCTTTGGAAGTCAGAAGGACCAGATTTGTGGACTAGAGGTAAGAAATGAGGGAGAGAAATAATCAGCCTAATTTATGAGAATATGACAGCCAATTAGGACTCACATTTTATCTGAGAAGAATCAACACAGGCTTCTTACAGGTCTCTTTTTCTTATCATCTTCAGATGACCCAGAAGTGAATGGTTCGGCTTCCTTCTCTCTTCCCTTTGCTTTCACTCATGAGTCATTCAGGGCTAAGTCTTTCAGGCTTTGTAAGCTGGAATACACTTGGCTCCTAATAAGTGGGTATGGGATAAGTAGAAAGATCAAGATCTATAGCTATAACAATCTGTCTCTCAAATCTCCCTGTCTTTAATTCTTGCAGAGTAAACACGGTTGTGTGGTATACTAGCTACACGCACAAAAGTTCATAGTATTCTAAGGTCATTTGACCTGAAACAGGGTTTAGGAAGGTAGGAAGGTAGTGAGAGATACAGGGACTCTAGTTAATGATTTTTAAAATGATATCAAATGAGATTAAAGAGTTGTAAGATGTGAACAAGGATTCTGTTCACCCAGCGTGACCAGTCATTATCATTTTGCCACTTTGGCTTCATTACTCTCCTCAACAGGGAGGAGATTATAGAGACTTAGAAATTTTCTGAGCCAGTTAATTGCAGACATCAAGACCCTTCTTCTCTAAATACTTAGAGGCATTTTAAATATTTAGAACGTTTTACCAGAACAATAATGTTCTTTACATAACCACAGTACAATTATTACCTTTAGGAAATTTAACCTTCTCTAAATCTGTATTCAGTCCTCATCTTTTTTTTTTGAGGCAGAGCCTCAAGCTGTCACCCTGGGTAGAGTGCCATGGTATCACAGCTCACAGCAACCTCCAATTCCTGGGCTCAAGTGAGTCTCCTGCCTCTGCCTCCCCAGTAGCTGGGACTACAGGCGCCCGCCACAACGCCCGGCCATTTTTTTTTTTTTTTTTGGTTGCCATCATTGTTGTTTGGCGGGCTCAGGCTGGATTCGAACCCGTCAGCTCAGGTGTACGTGGCTGGCACCTTAGCCCTTTGAGCCACAGGCGCCGAGCCGAGTCCTCATCTATTTTTGATAGCATTTTCTTCTTGATCTAGGATTCAATCCAAGATGGATTGCATTTCACTGTAATGTCTTTTTAGTCTTCTTTAACCTGGAATGGTTCCTCAGTCTTTCTTTGACTTTGAAGACATTATTATTTTAGAGGTGAACAGGCTGATTGTCTTATAGGATGTCCTCAGATAGATGTTATCTGGCTTCCTCATGCTTAGATTGAAGTTGTGCAGTTGGGGGCAGTGCTGTGTAATGAGGTCATGCCTCTTGTCGCACACCTGCCATGAGGTGGACATATGTCTCATGACAAAAGATGTTAACTTTGATTGCTTGGTTAAGGTGGTTTCTTCATTCTAAGGTCACCATTTATTTTCCTCCTTATACTTACAGTTTATCTAATGCTTAAATAGTCTTAATACTTTTTGGTTATGGTAAATGTTTCTAAGGTATGTTTCCACAATCTTGTTTAAAAGAACCACATTTCTCCCCTTCTCTTGGCAGTGTTTTAGAGCACTTTGCTGCAAGGGACCACCACCCGCACGCCCAGAATATGACCTGGTTTGCATAGGCCTCACAGGTTCTGGTAAGACAAGTCTGTTGTCAAAACTCTGCAGTGAAAGCTCTGAGGATGTTGTGTCAACCACAGGTGGGTACCATGCTAGGGTTCCTTCCCTTTCTCTTTCTTGTCCCGAGGCATTCTAGTTTCCTGTGCTATTTGTATGATTTGTCTCCTCCTCTTTCCTTTATTTGTGGCTTAATACATTACAGTTTGTTTATTTTAATTTTATATACTCCATCTCTTTTGAAAAAATATTGGAGGAGGATTTAATAGCATTAAATTGCTGCATAAATGTATCTTCTTGCTGGTCATTTCAGTAGCACTGAATAAATCAAGCTCAGGACAATATACAACTATTCCTACAACCTGGATCTCTAGTGCTATGAGAAAATGGATTCTTCTCAGGTCTACAGTGCTGTTGTCCCCCGCAGTATCATTCCAGCCTGCATTTGTTGGTCATACACTCCCTAAGTAGTAAACTAATACATCTGAATCCTCTTCTCTCATCATTTTTCATTTGGTAGTTAGTCATTACAGGAAATCATTGATCAGCTTTGCCTGAGGTAGTCAAGGTAGTCAAGAAAAGTCAGTGTAAGGCATTGATTCTCAGTCAGGGGAGATCCCCTCCCCCCTGACACTTGGCAATGTCTGATGATGTTTTGAGGTAGGGTGCTATGGCCTGTAGGGGGTGGAGGGCAGCAATGCTACCAAACCTCCTATAATCCGTAGGGAGGTCCCCACGATAAAGAGTTATCCAGCTGATGTGTTATTAGTGCCAAGGGCAAGAAACACTGTCAGAGGGCTCTTGTTACTCCCCAAGTACTCCTTTTTTTTTTTTGTAGTTTTTGGCTGGGGCTGGGTTTGAACCCACCACCTCTGGCATATGGGGCCGGCGCCCTACTTCTTTGAGCCACAGGTGCCACCCTCAAGTGCTCCTTCTGATAATGATAGCTGGAAAAAAGAATATAAATTAGAGAAAATCTTGAAAGAACAGTTGTAGTAGATGAAAAACAGAGCTGCTGAGGAAGTAATAGGGCAAGACATTGTCTGGGAAAGTTGAAAAGATTGTTCATTCATCAGCACTTTTTGAGCACCTACAATGTGCTAGATCAAGTATTAGACACTGGGAATAAGCAGTGATCCCAGCATTCCAGGCGTCTCAGTCTACCAGCCTCATAGACATTAAGTTCATGTTCAGAACTATACAGAGGAAGGGAAATGGTCAGTGTTGCCTGGAGCAGGGGAAGGGAAGGATGCACAATGAGGTTTTCTCCATTAGATCTAACGTTGATAAATAAGCCTCTAGATAAACAGAAACAAGAGAGTGGGAGTGGAGAAGAAAGAGGATTTCAGGGCACAGGGAAAGGTCGTGTGAAGGAAGAGGGATTAGGAAACAGATTGTCACCTTCTGAGAACCACATTTCTACGTGGCTGTAGTGTACGTTGAATAAAGTGCTAGGAGAATGAGTCGTAAGAGGTGTGTGGTGGCTGAATGGTGGCCAACCTTTTATCACGTGCTCAGGAATTTTAGCTTTTCCTATAGAGAGTACAGAGACATCAGAGTATTTTAATCAAGGAAACTATATGATCAGATGATCTTTTGAGGAGGATTAAACTGGCCATGATGTGGAGGCTGAGTTGAGAACATTGTTAGCGGCAGAGTTAGAAGATTATTGTAATGGTGGGGCTGAGACCATGAAGGCCTTGGCTAAGGCAGCGGCTGCAAGAATAGAGAGGAGGAAGTAGTGAGGATACATATTTGAGGGCTAGAATTGACAGGGCTTGGTGTATTTGGGTTTTGGAGGGTGAGATAGAAGGAAAAAAGGCCATGGCTGGCTCAGTTCCTGGCTTAGATGATGGGTGGATGAAGAAATTGTTAACTAGGCTGAGAAATAGGAGAAATACTGATGGTCAAAAAGGCTTATGTCAGTTCAGATCAGGTTTTATTGCCAAATATGTTAGAAAAATGCAGGTTTTAAGAACTTTTCAGATTTTAGAATTGAGAGAAGAGACTGTGGCGTTGTAAAGAGAGACATAGCTCGGTTTTAGGATGAGAAAAAGAAGAAAGGTTGGGGAGACCCCAGAGTTGAAGAGCAGAGCTCATGCATAGCCTCTTGGCATACAAACCTCCCTTCCCCCTGAGCACTGGCGTCCCTCTCCACTCCCCACTTGGTGTCATCCTATTTCTGTCATTTCTTGCTTCTAACACTGCTTTGTTTACATATGTACCTCCCCATCCTGGGTTTAAGCTCTCTGGCTGGATAGAGTGTCTTATTTGGCATTGTATTGAGCCTGGCACCAGGTTTGGGCATAGATACAAATGTCTGTTGAATGAATAAACAAATGACAGTAAATGGAATCTATATAGTATTTTTACATAAAGTACCTTCTGTGGGCCTTGTAACAACCTATGGGACACGTAAGAATCTTTTTCCATGTTGTGTTTTTAAATCGCCTGAGAATCAAAGATATGTTGACATGGCTATTGTTATACAGCTAGTGACAGAGGTAGGATGCCAGTTCGAGTCTTCAAATGCAGGTTGGCGGCATCTAAGGTTTAGGATTTTTGATGAGAGTATATTCCTGGGTTCTTTGTAAAATTGTGGATATCTTTTGAATAATCTGCTATGAAGTTATACAAACAAAATGACACTGGGTCTCAAAAAAAATTGAGATGACATCAGATTTTTCCCTCCATATAATGTAAGTAAGAAGGCAGTGGAGTAGCATCTTTAAAAAACTTAAGGGAAGAAAAGTGTCAACTAATATCTAGCAAAAATATCTTTTAAGAAGAAAGTAAAAATCTTTTTCAGATATAAAAAATTGTAAGGATTTATTGCTAGGAGACAAACAGAATAAAAAATGTTAAAGGAACTCTTTTAGGTAGCAGAAAAATGATATCAGATATTAATTGAATTCTGGATCTATGTAGAAAAATGAGTGGTACCAGAAATGGAAACTACGTGGTTAATTGTGTAAAATGTAGTTCTTTTTATTTAAATATCTTTAAAAGGTAATGGTTAAATAAAATAATAATCATAGGATTTATAATGTATAAAAGTCACATGGCGGTCATCGGGGAAAAAAGGAAGTACACTATTGTAAGGATTGTAATGTTCTTTTTTTTTGAGACAGAGTGTCACTTTGTTCCCCTCAGTAGAATGTTGTGGCGTCATAACTGATAGCAACCCCAAACTCTCGGCCCCAAGTGATCCACTTGCCTCAGTCTCCTGAGTACTGGAACTTTAGGGGCTTGCCACAACATCCAGCTATTTTTAGAGATGGGGTCTCCCTTTTGTTTAGGCTGGTCTGGAATTCCTGAGCTCAAGTAATCCACCAGCCTTGGCCCCCCAGAGTGCTATAATTACAGGAGTGAGCCACTGCACCAGCCGTTAATGTAAGGTTCTTATGCTACATGTGAAGTGGTATAATAACATTTGAAGGTAGACTGATTAAAGATGTGCTATAGGGCAGCACCTGTGGTCAGTGACTAGGGCGCCGTCCCCATATACCGAGGGTGGCGGGTTCAAACCTGGCCCTGGGCAAACTGCAATAACAACAAAACAATAGCCGGGTGTTGTGGCAGGCTCCTATAGTCCCAGCTTCTTGGGAGGCTGAGGCAAGAGAATCGCCTAAGCCCAGGAGTTGGAGGTTGCTGTGAGCTGTGACTCCACGGCACTCTACTGAGGGTGACAAAGTGAGACTCTGTCTCTTAAAAAAAAAAAAAAAAAGATGTACTATACACCCTCAAGTAACTACTAAAATAATGAGAAGTTGTAGCTAATAATACAATAAATGAGATAAGATGGAATTGTCAAAAATAATCCAAAAGAAGGCAAAAATAAAAGAGGAAAAGGAAAACAAGAATACATGGAAAAAATAGGAAAGAAGTAGTAAGGTGATACACTCAAATGTAATCATCATTAATCAAATGTAAGTAATCTAGGATTCCTCAGTTAAAAGACCAAGGTTGATATGATTAGTTTTAAAAAGCAAGAACCATAGCCGGGCATTGTGGTGGGTGCCTATAGTCCCAGCTACTTGAGAGGCTGAGGAAAGAGACTCGCCTAAGCTCAAGAGCTGGAGGTTGCTTGAGCTGTAATGCTATGGCACTCTACCAAGGGCAATAGAGTGAGTGAGACTCTGTCCCTACCAAAAAAAAAAAAAGCAAGAACCAACCAAATGCTAACTTTAAGAAACAAACTTTAAAGACATAGTAGGTTAAAAGTAAAGGATGGAAAAAGATACATTATGCTAATATTAGTCTGAAAAACATTTGAATTGCTATTTTAAAATCAGACAACATAGATTTCATAGCAGAGAATAATGCTGAGGATAAAGAAGTTCATTTCATAATTAACTTTAATGAAGAGAAAATAATGGTAAATATTTAGGTAACTAATAAAAGAGCTTCAAGATATATGAAGCAAAAAGTGACAGAATAGCAAAACAAATAGACAAACTCACAATTATAATCAGAGATTTTAACCTCTCTCAGTAATTATCATGTTAGAAGAAAATCTAAAATGTAATAGACCCTAACAACACTATCAGCTAACTTGATCTGATTGAGATTTATAAAATACTCCACCCAACAGAAGATATTCTTTTCAAGTGCACATGGATCATTTATCAAATTAGACCATAACCTAGTACACAGTATAAGTCTCTAAATTTAAATGGACTCAAGTCCTTCTAAATATATTCTCAGACCACAATGGAGTTGAGTTAGAAATCAATAGCAAGAAGATCTTTGAAAAAATTTCCAAATATTTGGAAATTAAATTACTTTTACATAATCCAAGATCATGAAAGAATCAAAAGAGAAATGATAAAGCATTTCTCACTAAAAGATAATACAGTATATCAGGATTTGTAGTATGCTTCTAAATCAGGACTTTGGGGGAAGTTTATAGCACTAAATGGCTGATGAGAGAAGGAGCTCTAATCAGTGACCTCAGCTTCCCCCTAGGGAAGTGAAAGAGAAAGAAGACTGGATTAAACCTAAAGTAAGCAGAAGAGAACAAATAATAAAAATCAAAGCAGAAATCAAAATAAAACCATAGAGGCTCGGCGCCTGTGGCTCAATGGGCTAAGGCGCCAGCCACGTACACCTGAGCTGGCGGGTTCGAATCCAGGCCGGGCCCGCCAAAGAACAATGATGGCTGCAACCAAAAAAGTGGCTGGGTGTTGTGGTGGGCGCCTGTAGTTCCAGCTACTTGGGAGGCAGAGGCAAGAGACTCACTTGAGCCCAGGAATTGGAGGTTGCTATGAGCTGTGATGCCACAGCACTCTATCCAGGGTGACAGCTTGAGCTTCTGTCTCAAAAATAAATAAATAAAAATAAAATAAAATACATAAAAAAAAAATAAATAAAACCATAGAGAAAATTCATGAAACCAAATTTTATTGACCAATGGGAAGGTCAATAA
Organism: Arctocebus calabarensis; assembly: GCA_963573935.1. NCBI lineage: Eukaryota > Metazoa > Chordata > Mammalia > Primates > Lorisidae > Arctocebus > Arctocebus calabarensis. Next base: position 112,285 of record CAUYON010039714.1, on the reverse strand, counting down.
AATTGATAAAACTCTAGCCAAACTGATCAGGGAAAATCAGAGACTAATTACTAATATCAGGAACAAGAGAGGAAATATCATTATAGATTTTATAAATGGTAATAGTGTAATAAGGGAATATTATAAACCACTTTGTCAATAAATTTGACACTTTAGATGAAAAAATAATCTCCTTTAAAAACAGACCACCAAAACTCACGAAGATAGACCTATGTCTATTAAAGAAATTGAAATTGGAGTTAAAAGAAAGAAAACTTGTAATTTGTTTGGCTTTACCAGTAAATCCTACCAGGTGAAGGAAGAAATTCTGCTAATTCTGCACAATCTCTTACAGAAAATTGAATAGGAAGAAAAACTTCCCAACTCTTTTGTAAGACCAGGATTAACCTCAGGATTAATCAAAACCAGACAAAGACATTACAGGAAAACTGCATACCAAAATCCTTCATGGACACAGTTATAAAATTATAAATGTAAATATAGCAAATCAAATCCAACAATATTATATTAATAGACAATACACATATATCACAACCAAGTAGTGTTTATCCCAGGGGTGTAGGGTTGGTTTTACACTTCAAAGTTATTAAGCCTAATTCACAGTATCAAGAAACTAAAAAAAAAAAAAAAACTTAATAAATGTAGGAAAAAAATCCAATATCAGTTTCTGATGAAAACTGTCAAAGTGGTAGTAGAAAGTAATTCCCCCAACTATTAAAGGGTCTTTCTGAGAGCCCTAAACTGTTGTCATACTTAATGGAGAAAAAGTGAACTGTTTTCTGATCAGATCAGGAACAAGACATGGATGTCTTTCTCACTACTTCTATTTAGCCTTGTAGTAGAGATTGTAGCCAGTTCATTGGGCAAGAAAAAGAAAGAGCTTCCATTTTGGAAAAAATAGTAAAACTTATTTGCTAAGGACAGGACAATGGAGAAAACTTAATGGAATATAGAGCTTAATGCAGTAAATTGGAGATGGTTGATTTGAATTAGAGCTGATAGTTTTAGAGATCTGAAAACTGAGAAATTTAGAGAATGCTCTGTCCATTGGTTTGAACAATGTTGTTTATAAGAACAGAAGCAAATAGGGTATGGTGAACAGCTGTTAGCCAAGTGTTGAATTCACATAGACAGATGAACAAACTCCCCGAAAACTGGTAGATAGGGATGTGGAGATCCTCATATAAGTAGATGTCCCAACTTCAGGTGGGACGTTATTAAGAGGTGGCTATGGTGAAGTGGTCTAAAAGCATTATGAGGAAGCAAAGCTTATGATTGGAGGCACTGATAAGAGAAGGAAAAGCTCTGTCTACTAGTGAAAGCAGGAAGAAAAAATGTGCCAGAAAATATTGGAGCATGAAGACTTTTCCTAACTTTTCTTAATTATACAGTGAGGGTCTGTATAATTCAGCGGAAGGGCTCTGTGATCGTAAAGGTAGGGCACAGTGGAGGCAGGAAGTAAGGATGTGGGGGGGAGTTAGCTTGTTAGTTGGGGTCTACATATTTGTTTTAGCAAAAGGAGGAGGACAGAATATTAGAGAAACAAATTAGTGAGGGAAGAGGAGAGGTGGAGCACAGGCAGCAGAGAGGAGCTGTGCAGGCTGACTTTAGTTACTAGGGGAACCACAGAAACTTCAGTACTAGAGTTCAAGGTATCTGTTCCTGGCCTCTTCAAACTTACTACCCAGGTTCAGGGTTCTTTGTGTTGTTCATAGCAGCATTGTGTTTGTGTGTGTGTGTATATGTGTATGTAATTAAAGAGCAAAGGAGGTAGAAGGTACTAAAATGAACAACAAAGCCCAAGAGTAAGAAAAGGTAATTAGGAGAAGAAACAAGGAAGTCAGAAGCCACATGTGCATGCATTCAGCATGGAAGATGGAAGCATAGTTGAAGAGGCCTGCAGAGAATGATTCACAAAGGAAAAGATCAAGGGACTTAACTGTATAAAACTTGGGAATCATTGGAAAGTTAATATTAACAAGATAAATATAAAAATATGGGTAAAAATATTTGCATCAGATATTACAGGTAACTGTTTATGGCTGCCCTGCTTAGAATTCAATTACATTTACAAATAGCATAATTTACCTATATGCTACATTTACAAAGAGATAATTCATAAAAAGAATAAATGGAAAGGTTTAACTTTATTAGAGAATAAATAATAAAATGTTAATTTTGTACCTAAATGTACCAGAGTTTGTTTCTTTATGATAAAACTCAATGCTGCTAAGTCTAGTAGCCATGGTATGCACATATATTATAGGTAACATCGATTGTTATTGCCCCTTTTTATAGAAAACAATTATTTATATCAATCAAAAGTTACTAAAATATTCAGTTTTTTTTTTTTCCAGTTTTTGGCAGGGACTGGGTTTGAACTTGCCACCTCCAGCATATGAGGCTGACACCCTACTCCTTGAGCCACAGGCACAGCTAATATTCAGACCTAGTAATCATACCATTGGCAATTTATTTTAAGCAGGTAGTTCAAACTATATGAACAGAGTAATTCTTTGCAATATTTTGTATAGTAACTAAAACTTTAAGGCAATTTTAAACATCCTATAATAAAGGAATTTGTTAATTATAGTACTTTGATTGAAATCATAGTAGATTGGAAAATACATGCAGTCTTCTATTTTTTTATTTATATATATCAGTCTTCTGATTGAAGAATAATTAAAAGTTAAATTTACATTTATTTTGGAAATTAAACCATGTATTTGAATAAAAACTGGAAAAGAACATGCAAAAGTAATGATGTGCTTTGTTGTGGCTGAATTATGAGTGATGTTTTATTTTAAATTATTTCTCTATAATGTTTTGACATTATAAAGCCAATTAAAAATGAAGTATTTGTTGGAAGAGTTTTGGACAATTGAAAAGAGAATTTACCTTGGGAGTTGGTATCTAAAATAAAAACATATCATAGGAAGGATATGTCCATCCAATAATGTCTGCCTTTTCTTCAAAAAGAAAGGGAATCCAAAGTTTATTGGATTGTTAACTTCAGCAATCTTTTACCTTTGACATAATTTTATAAAGGTTCTTAAATTGTCAAAATTCGAACGGCCAAGAAATCCTCCAGAGAGCAGGACCTGTTGGTGGGGAGAGAAAAATTGGGTAACTTGTACCTTAGTGTAGAAACAAAAGTGAACTCTGTCCAGAGTGAATTCCTTGACTGTATATGCACGGGGAATTTGTTGATAAGAGGAGTTCTTAAACTCCAGATTATACACAAGTATTCCCCCCTCCCCTTTTTTTCTTTTTAAATCAGAGGAATGGAATCTAAAGGCCTTAGGATAATATATTGATGCAGTATGGAGAACATCCTAGAAAAACTGAACCCTTTGAATAAAAAGGGATTGAAAATATCTTCTGGGTATATATTACTATATTTGAAAAAATGCCAAGTAGTATAAAATTTTGTTAAAATAGAAAAAGATACAATTTGAAAGACATACAGAAAATGTTCATGAAAATCTGAATGAGGCGTGTAAGCACATTTAGTATTAGCTGTGTTTTTCAGCCTTTTAAAAAAATCTCACAGCACACTTATACCTATAGTTAAACTTCTGTTGGTACACTTAAAATTATCTTGACTCAAAAAAAGAGTAAAAAAAAGAATATACTTAACTGTGCTTTGAACATTTTTTGAAAATAGTTGCACACCTTAGATCCTCTCATGGCATACCAGTGTGCAATGGCACATTGGTTGAAAATCACTGTGTTAAGCCAACCAAAGAGAAACAAGTTAGAAAGGCAAATTTTTGGTAGGTGTTAAAGGACTGTGTTTATAAATGCTAGTTAGATTAAATTTCCTTTTGTGATGTTGAAATCATATTTAGAAGAATTTCACTAGACTATTGTCCAAACATCACAAAAATATGTGGCATCAGTCATGCCCTTGGTCCGTGTTAAGGCCACCAGATGTGTGGAATGTCTTTCCCTTCAGCAGTTCTTAGAGTGACCAGGAATTTCAGAAGCACAAATCCAGTATCTATGTGCATGCAGGCAGACTTGGGGAAAGGGGGAAGAGGGTTCAGTTTGTATGTCCAAGTAAAATACTCATGTGTTCCACACAATGAATAAAAATAGACTAACCTTCCTCCCAAAACTAATTTTGTTACAATTCCAGGAATGCTTTCCCCACATGAGAAATTTCAAATCCATCCATCTCCCCTGTATTACAGGTTTTTTTGGATTTAGGATTGCAAAACAAAGACTGAAAGGCTATGCAAACAATTATTTCCCCAAAGAGTTACTAAGTCATATATGTACTAAAATTTGTGGTTGTTAAATCTTAGGGGAGATTTCAGTCTTGCTAATGTAGCTTAGATAGGCCAGGAAAAAATGACTGTGTAACTTAGTTTTCAGCCATCAAATTATTTGAATGGAGCCTGGGGAAACCTGTCCATGAGGCTGTTAGCCAAATAGAGGCCATTGATGATGGACTCAGTGGTTACTGTTATTTCCTCCTCCTCGTTTAATATAAATAATGGAATCCTAATTTTAGAGGAACTCTTGAAGAGCTAATCTAGTCCACTCATTTTGCAGATAAAGAATTCAAGGCCAAGTACAAAACTGATGCGTGTAAAAGCTGTGGCTGGAACTTCTAGGACAAACAGTGCTTTGTCACATCAGCACCTGCTCCCCATGGAGCGCATCAGAGGACACATACTGTTTGAAGAAGCAAGAGAGCAGTCGTAGTGTCTTGGCTATGGATTGCCAAGTTGGACATTTTCCCTTCCCTCCTAAGTTCCTGATTTTATTAATAATGTCTATAAAAAAGTATTTTCTAAACTTATAGTATCTTTTCTGTTCTATTAATAAGAAATGTTATATAGACCTGAGAATACTTACTTGGGTTCCTAGTTTTTGGATTATTTCTAAACAGGAAGGGGAAGTAAATTAGTGGGTTTTCTAGGCAGAGGTGTATTTGCCTAGTAAATTTGCTTGTTTGCCTTTCATACAAAATAGTATGATTTTTCAGCTTGTTGGTCTATGGAGCCCTGTAACGTAGGGCTCTGGTGACGAGATCTAGGTTTGTTCAAGGTTTGAATATACCGCTTAGTACCTTCAGCAAGCTATTTAAACTCCATCCCCCACCCCCACATACTTTACTTTCTTCTTGGGACAGTAGTGCCAATATTAACTTTGGAACTGTTTTAACAATGAAATTAGGAAATAGATGTAAATCCATAGCACACATCTTTAAATAATCTTGGATCCTTTCATGTGCCAAGCACTGACATACAGAATACACTGTACATGTTTTCTCTATTGTGGATCCTTGCATTCTAGCTAGGGGACAGACATAAATAATAAACCAATTGTGAAAATCATGCAAAAGTACTGAGTGCTGGAAGAAAAGTCAGCTTAGTTTAAGGATACCAGAGAAGGCTGACAAATAACTTGCTCAGTTAAGTGGAAGAGAAGGAATTTGAACCCAGACATTCTTGCTCAAGCCCATGCTACCTGGTAGCCTTTATTCCACAAAGCAACCTTTTAAGAAAGGTATTGTGATGATTCGAACTTTTGTGTCCTACTAAATATTATATTTTCCTTTTGGCTTTATTTAACTAATTTAAAGCATAAACTATTATCATAATTCTTCTTAGTTGCCTTTCAAGTGAACTGAAAATGTGGCTTTAAAGTTTTAGTTTCATTTAATCCTTGCAAATATTTGGAATAAATAGGAAAAAATTGTTTTTCTGCCATGAGTACTACCTTTTCTTATTTTTTCAATTACCTAGACTTTATCTTCTGAACATTAATTACTATAGGTATATTGTAAAAAATATAGCAGTATGGACAACTGTACAAGGTCAGACAATTAAGTTTGTGAACTTGTCCTAGAAAAAGAGCTATGTAAGTCATTGCTGCATGTCACTAGGGTTATCTTCAAAGTGCTTCCCTTGGCCAGCTGGTGATCGTAGTGATACTCAGCAATGGGGTATGTAGCATCTAGGATGAGTTTACAAAATGAATTGACTTCATACATACTACATATACCTTTGCAGTATAAATGTAGCCACACATATTCTGTTTGGAGAAAAAACATTTATGAGTATTCTACAGAAACATTTATATGCTTATAAATTGCTATGTTACTTGCTACATTACTTTGCTTAGTGTGAACATTCCAGGACATTTTTGCAATCAACTTATTATGAAGACTGCAGGGATTTAAAGATAGTAACAGTGATACGATCTGCCTGTTGGGTTAATAAAGTTCAAAAGTTGTATTTCACATAGGTGCAGCATTTCTGGAAGGATATTCCTCTCTTTGAGTGCCTGCATAGTGTCAGCTTTTAAAGAATCAAAGATTCTTAAAACAGATTAAACATTACTTGGTATTTTCTGTTTCCTTTTCAAAATTTGGGCCTGTGCCTGTCCTATGTCTATAGAAAATTCATACTTGAGTTGTCCCAAACATAACCACCAATAGACTGCTTAGTATTTGTAGAGGGTGTTGCATTTTTTGGATTTCACAATTATTGCATTTTAATCCATATAACACCCATGTTTGGTAGGTAGATACATTCAAGCATCCAAGTCTCCTCCAGGCAAACTTTTGTGCCAGCAAGAGTATTATGATTGGCACTGACGTTCCTTAATTTCCCAGAGGCCAGACACCTGGAGAGGCTTTCTTGCAGGCCCAGGAACACGCCACTGTCTCAGACACATGGGACTTCTGCCTCTTTCCTCCTGCTATTTTACGAAGATTCAATGACTTCATGCACCATTAACCATAATGCTATGCTGACTGTATTAATCTGCATTAAATCTATAAAGGAAGAGTATTTTTGGGAAGATTCTTAGAGGGCCCAATGGACATTTCCTGTACTTCCTGTGCAGCAAATTTCAACTGTTGACACCTCTGTCACTACAAAAATATACTTATCATTCAGTAATAACTTTAACAGTTCCAACTAAGCATTTAGATGAATAAATGAGCACCCAGAATTTTTTTTTGAACTGTATTCAAATTAATATGAGGGTATAATATTTAGTTTACATTGTTCTCACTTCTAGGGTAAAGTTCCATTTGTAGAAGAGCCCCTCATCCAGGGGCGTGTTATACACCCTCACAATGTGCTCTCATTAGGTGAGATCCCGCCTCATGCCCAGCACCCAGAATTTTTTATCTTAGAAGTTTGTAATATATTGAGGCAGGCAGAAAATATTGATTAAATTATCCACAAGAAAAGCACCAGTTAAAACATAATGCCAACAATCACATATTGTGTGCTTATTGTGAACTGAACACTATGATAAACACAGTACATGCATTATCCTTTTAACAAGCCCTGTGAAGTAGATATTATCATCTCTATTTTACAGAGGAGAAGGCCAAGGCCAGCAGGTTGCCCATATTCACAGAGTTAATAAATGTCAGAACTAGTCCCAACTCCAAAGTCAGTTCTTGAACCATTACCTGATATATACTGCGTTAGATAGAAGGTAATATGTAGATTATTAAAGTACAGAGGAAACATGCAGCAATGGAGTACAAAAGATGGGCTGGACTAACAAGGTGCATATTGATTTCTTTATGAAACTAACCAAAACCACGTAAAGTAATTGTTCTTGTCCCCATCATACTCCGTAGGTCTTTTTACTTTCCCAGGCACCTATCTTAACTTGTCTCAAAAGAAAAGTATGTGTGTGTTGGCCATCTTTACTCTGTTGTTAATTTCTTGAAAAGAGGACTTTTTTTTTTTTTTACCTTGTAATTATATATATTAGATAATGCTTGACACCTTTAATAGAATGAATGCATACTCAAACTACTAGTAAATTAACTTTTAAAAATTAGTGGGATTTTTAATCAAAAAAGAAATAATAAGTACATGCAAAACATTCAAATAATACAAAAGAATCTCTCTCCTATTTAAGAACTCCCAGATCCCTAGTTTTTCTGAGGGTTATTACCAGTTGCAGTTTCTTGTGGATCCTTTCAGAAAGCATGTGTGTATGTATGTGGGTGTATGCACACTCACATGTGTTGCTACTAGGTTTATTGTTTTAAATGGTAGTAGTTAAGTCCTAAATACGTGGTTAATCATAGAACTCTATATTCTGAATATATTTTTATAAGCGAAATATTTTATCACATGCATTGCAGAATGATCGCCTGTACATAAATGGGTAATTATGATTATACTTTTAAGAAAAATGTATGTATGGTACATCAACCAAGTCTTTTAAAGAAAGCACTAATGTTAAATACTATATAGTTCTAATATAAAATGGTTAGACTTTAAGTATCTTAATTTTTAGGGTTGCAGAGTTCTATGTGAGAAAATTATAAGACATTAACTTTAGGAATTAGATGCAAAGGGCCCTCCCTGTAGTTTAATATTTTCTTTGAAATTTCTCTATTGCAAAATGTCTTCTTTACAATTGATGGAAATTGGAGAACGGCATCATATATTGAATAAGGCAATGGTTTGAAGTAAGGGGACAGTGTTATATTTTGCTGTAATACACAGCTATGTTTTGAGATGTTGTAGAAGACAATTTTGGATTATCAGTTTATTTTTGAGATTGTGTATTTCTGGTATAAATATGAGATATGAAAATAAATCTTAATCTGTCTAAAGAAGAAGATTTGAGCATCTTATTTTAATTTAAAAGTTAAGTTGCTAATTCTTATGTTTTTGTTTTCTAATTTTAGGTTTTAGTATAAAAGCAGTGCCATTCCAGAATGCCATCTTGAATGTAAAAGAGCTTGGAGGTATAACATTTAAAGTCATTTCTGTGTCTGTCTTTAACTTTTACTAATTTGATATTAACATATCTAATTAAAACGTTAACTTATTCTAGTAAGCGATTCATTTTTTACCTTTTATCTTGATAATATGTTTCTTAGAAATATTTCCTTCTCTTTAATATGTTGTAAAAGTTGTTAAAGAGTTCTAAGTAACGAACCTTTTTAATTTTGTATGAATCAAAGAACTGTACTACTAGTGGCAATTTGTACACTATTCTTATTGGTTTTATTTGTTAAAAAAATTATTTTTAAGTGAAACAGATGAAGATAATTTTAATCTAATTATTGAAAGACAAATTATACAAGGCAAAGAACTATGTTTTATTTTATTATTGTTTTTTTCTTTGGAGACAGCGTGTTACTATGTTGCCCTCAGTAGAGTGCTGTGGCATCACAGTTTATACCAACCTCAACTCTTGGGCTTAAATGATTCTCTTGCCTCAGCCTCTGGAGTAGCTGGGACTACAGGTGCCCAGCACAACAGCCAGCTATTTTTTTTTTTTTTTTTTTTTTTTGAGACAGAGCCTCAAGCTGTAGCCCTTGGTAGAGTGCTGTTGCATCACAGCTCACAGCAACTTCTAATTCCTGGGCCCAAGCGAGTCTCTTGCCTCCGCCTCCCAAGTAGCTGGGACTACAGGCGCCCACCATAACACCCGGCCATTTTTTGGTTGCAGCCGTCATTGTTGTTTGGCGGGCCCAGGCTGGATTCAAACCCGCCAGCTCAGGTGTACGTGGCTAGCATCTTAGCCTGTTGCACCACAGGCGCCGAGCCTTTTTTTTTTTTTTCTTTTTTTAATGGTTGCAGCTATCATTGTTTAGCAGGGCCGGGCTGGGCTCAAACCTACCAGCCTTGCTGTATGTGCCTGGGTCCCTACTCACTGAGCTACAGGCACCAAGTCTAGAGCCCATTTTTTTTTTTTTTGAGACAGTATCTCACTATGTCGCCCTCAGTTGAGTGTTGTGGCATCACAGCTCACAGCAACCTCTACTTGGGCTTAAGCGATTCTCTTGCCTCAGCCTCCCAAGTAGCTAGGACTGCAGGTGCCCGCCACAATGCCTGGCTATTGTTGTTGTTGTTGTTGTTGGTGGTGGTGGTGGTGGTGGTGTCACTGTTGTTTGGCAGACCTGGGCTGGATTGGAACTGGGTTTGAACCCCCCAGCTCTAGTGTATGTGGCTGGTGCCCTAGCCGTTGAGCTACAGGCACCAAGCCAAGAACTGTATTTTAGAGTAGTTTGTGTTTATACTGCAGGTTTTATTGTATTAGAACTTTTTAAAAAGTATTTGTTTTGATAATAAATCTTTGCTGATGGTTCTTTGTTGGCCAAGCACATTTATTGGATAGGCTGTACCCGAAACCATACATCACTCAGTCTTTCATTATATTCTGTCTGGCGTTTTTTGGTTGTATTTTATGTCAGTCGGGTTCTTTTTTTTTTTTTTTTTCACATAGGAACTTAGTATTTTATTCTCAGATATCAAAAATCAGAAAAGGAAAATTTATTCAATAAATGAGACAATTGCATAGCTATTAGAGAAAAAGTAAATAATATCCTCATATGCCAAAATAAATTTCAAATAGATTGAAGATTTGAATATAAAAATAAACATAGCAATGTGAAGAAAACTATATGAATTTTATTTTACTTTACATTGGAGAAGAATATTCAAGCATGAAATCAAAGGCAGAAAACCATGAAGGAAAATATTAATAAATAAAACTTTTGAAAACTTCTACATTTTTTAAAGCTATAATTCATTTGTCATTCGGGTTCTTAACCCATGTAAATAGGTTAACAAAGGAATCAGTTAATTCACTGAACCCATTGTACAGGAAAATGGTAAGTGCTTTGGAGTTCAGTATAATTATCAGTTTAATGACTTAGAAGAGAGTTCTATTCCATCTCTTTAATCAGTTTGTGATATTAACCTAACCCTGTTTTTTTTTTTTTTTTAATTTTCTTTTAAAACATGTCGCAGTTGGAATGATCTTTAGTTTGATGAAATTGAAACCGCAACCTCATGCCATTTCCAAAGTGTTTGGTACTTTATTTTTACCTAATGAAATATTGGCTGATCTTTTTAGGTGTCTGTTTTTAGAGCACTGTGTAGAACGGGTTGGCTTCTGTTGGTCTATTTTGTATGTAGTAGCTGCTTTTTGCTTTTATAGCATTAATATTTTAAAAGTAACCATGATTGATAAATTCCGATCTTTCTTTAGGACATGTAGCCTTGTCTTTTTGATTTCTCAAGTCACAAAACTTGAATATTCTTGTGATACAATAACTTTTCTATGCAAAATTTTTGAAAGACTGTTCTGTTAGGTTGAATATTTTAATATCACTTTGTGGTTTCTGTGACAATTTGTTCTTTGGTGACAGTATTATTTATGGATATTTTAAAGTCAGAATATGTTGTAAAAATCCATGGAATCAAAACAAGTTTTGAGGGTGGACATGGTGGCTCATGCCTATAATCTCATGGCACTTTGGGAGGCTGAGGCAAGAGTATCATTTGAGGGCAAGAGTTTTAGACCAGCCTAGGCAACATAGTGAGACTTCTATCTTAAACAATTAGCTGGGTATAGCAGTGTACACTTGTAATCTCAGCTACCTGGGAGGAGCCTAGGAGTTGAAGGTTACAATGAGCTATGACCTGGCTACCATATTCCAGCCTAGATAACAAGGTGAGACCCTATCTCAGAAAAAAAAATATATGTGGTTCAAGAATTTTCATGAATTCTATTGGTTTTAAATATGGTTGGTACTTAGTATTTTATTATTAAGTCAGTATGATGGACACAAAACTTTTTTTGAAAATCTTCCAAATGTAAGAAATTAGTGATTAATCGATAAGGCATTTATTATATATGAAATTTAATTGGCAGAAATGAATGATGAATGTATCTGGACAATTTAAAAACGTGAACACTTCAAGGAATTTAAATCTTGGCTGTGTGTCCCTGAAATTCAGTACAATGAAAGGTCAAGCCAGAGGGCTAGGGGTATATAAGGTGAAAATAGGTCTGCTCCCAAGCACGGTTTGATTTTGAAGAAAGAACTCTGTCCTGACAGTTGCTCAAATGGAAATTACAATGGAGAAGATACCATAGGGTTTGGTGGTAATGTTTTCATTTATATCTATTCTGAAATAAGGTCAGGAGATATAGGTAAAAGAATCTCAGAAAGTAGAGCAGAAATATTAGTTCTAGACTGATATGTGGGGTTGTGACATGCTTTAATATTAAAGAGCAAATTTCTTTTTTTTTTTTCTGAGACAGAGCCTCAAGCTGTCACCCTGGGTAGAGTGCCGTGGCATCACAGTTCACAGCAACCTCCAATTCCTGGGTTCAAACGAGTCTCCTCCTCCACCTCCTAAGTAGTTGGGACTACAGGCGCCCACCACAACGCCCAGCCATTTTTTGGTTGCAGCTGTCATTTTTGTTTGGCAGGCCCAGGCTGGACTTGAACCTACCAGCTCAGGTGTATGTGGCTGGCACCTTAGCCACTTGAGCCACAGGCGCTGAGCCAAAAGAGCGAATTTCTAACATAAGCATAGATACTTTAGCCACTCCCATCCCCACACCCCTGCCAACTACCACCTTTAATAGCTTTGTTTTCAGCTGAGAGATTGTCTCAAAGAGGGAACTTTGTGAATAGAATCTGATTTTGTGCCCTGAGTCCTATACTCAGAGGCAAGCAGTAGGGGGAATTGATTCCTTGGTGGTTCTTTTGTTCATTTATTTAAATATTTTAAAATACAAGGTACCAGGTTATGCCTCAACCAAGAACACTTAAGGTGCTGCCACATATAAAGTAAGTGTAACTTTCTTAGAATTTAGGATGTATCCTAGACGCTAAAAGGGTCATCTCAGCATCAGGTGTAGGGAATTTAGGGAGAATTATGATCTCCTGAGACCTGTCTGCGGAGTTGAATTATGACCTGTCTGAGAGGGAGTTGCTTCACCAAGACTTTGTAAGTTTGGAAGGAAAGAGTTGATTGTTTAAGGATCAGTATGTGAAGGTATGAAACCTTTATTCACTAGGGAAGGGCTGCTCACAAGACAGATTAGTCAGTGTTGTCAATACGAAGGAAAATTCTAGATTCAAGGAAGAAACTCAAGAAGATAAGTGGTAAAGATAGGCAGAGATTGAGAACCAAGGCAGTGATGAAATCTTAATGAGGAATTTTACGGTAGTTCTTTTCTTGGGGTTACTTCAGGAGAATAGCATGACTCCTTTTCCTTCCTGCTAACATCCTTCCTCTACGCATTTCAGATAGTTCCAAGGTTCTCCTTCATTATCCTTCCCAACCTTAAGTTAAATTGATCACTTTTTCAAAATAGGAAAAGACATGAATGTGCTTTATGCTCATTTTCTAGTAGGAAGAAATTCTATGAGATGAACTAATAATGTGTAATGCAGTCAAATTTAAGGAGAGTCACTTTTTGAGGATCTTAATATCAAGCTATATGTTTGCACACACACTTACATGTTTTTGTGTATGTATATATTACATGTGTGTTAAATGTATATAACATATACACAGATAATTCTTTGCTTTTATCAATTTTCTGTTTTATCAAAGTATCTCCATATCTTCCACTTAAAAATTCTTATAATTCTCAGTCACTTCGATGCCTTCTCTTGTGATGTTTTTCTACTATTCACTTAAGTATTCTATTGCAATTAATTGTATATGTAGCATGATCCTAGGGGCTGAGAGAAAAAACACTAAGGCACAGACCCTGTCTTCAAGAACCTATGATTGAGTGGTGGTAACCTTCATGAAAAGAAACATAGGTGATTAATAAAGTTTTTGAAAGTAATGAAATTAAGGAGAAAAATGTAAGTGCAAAAGATAAGGTGTCACAGAGATATTTCAGCCTGATGGTAGGATGGGCTAGTTCTGTTTTGCTATTTCAGGCATGCCTTGTCACCCTCAGCAGGCTGTAGTGATCGAGCTTATCTTTATGTGAAATTGGAACTCAGAGTTTTCTTCTTCTTTCCTTTCCTTTATTCCCTTGTCTTTCCCCTCACACGTTCTCATTTAATCTTTGTAACTTCATGCCTAGAGAGTAGATGCTATTGTTATCTCACAGATCATAAGATGCCAGACACCAAGACACAGAGAGATTGAATAACTTGACCGAGGTTGTATGGAAAACGGGGTGGGGCTCAGTCTGAGCGCTTGGGTTCATCAGCGTACTCTCTACATATGCATTTTACCCAGTGCCCAGCGCAGGAGAAGAGCTGGTGTCTGCTGCTGCTTTGTCACTATTGTCTGCACGATCTACAGTCTTCATATGTTAGTATTATTTTTTCATTAACAATGTATTGATAAAACATCATAATGACAAAACCTGAACACCTTGCTCTCTGCTCAAAAACTTTTATAGGAATCAATCTCATTACTGCAATTGCTTTGACCATTCATGTTCTCCCTCTCACTTCTCAGGTAGGGATCTTTCCAATCAACCTCTTGTTTGGTTGTGGCTCTGACTCTTGGTGCTGTAGCCGTGCTTCCCTCTTTTGATTTCTTTATGATTGCCTTCTGAATCAAAGTCTTACCTTTACTTTCCAAACTGTCTAGAACCGTCTACAAACATTTCATTTTCATATTCTTTTCTTCTTGCTAATCATTCACTTAGCAAATATTTACTGAGCACATATTATGTGCCAGGCTCCATTCTAGGAAGTCGTGGTGGTTGCAATGTCAAGGCAAGCACTGTTTCTGCATAAACCAGGAAAGGGACACCAGTGAAGTCTCTTGTGTAGTTCTCTTTCTCCTTAATTAAATCCGACTGTTATTTCTTATAGGCCTAGAACAAATTTTTAGGCTGGTCCATTCCATTTTTCCAAAAGAGTTTTCTAATACCATTCAGCAAGGTGAGTCTTAGTTCTGATTACTATAAAGGACATTCGCATAGTATATGCTCAGGGATCTTTTTCCCCCCTGCATACTCTTTTCATTCAGTAGGTTTTTGGTAACACTAATCCAAATCCCTTCTCTTTTAGTTTTAATTACTGTGATTGTCCTACTCTGGATTATTTTTATTTTTCTGGATGTTATACAAAACACCTAGCAAGGGTCCTTGTTGGATAAATGTATTATACTTTCAAAGAATTTTCCTTCCTCCTAGTGACTTGTTTCAAAGCCCAGACATTCTGCATGATACCACACATGTCCATCTTCCTGTATCTTTATTTCCCTATGTGTTAAAGTGGTAATCATAGTTCCTGCATCATACAATCCTATGAGCACTAAATTAATTAATGCAGTGAAGTACTGAGAGTTTGGCCCACAGCCAACATTAAGGAAGATTTACTTTTATAATGATTGTGCTCTCACTTGCCCTCTCCAAAAAGGACATCTTTCAATAAAGCCTTTTTGCAAAAGTCCAAATACAACACAAATCACATACTAGCTGTTTTTTCTCTTTGTGGTCTTCTCCCCCTCTTAAGCATGGTGATCTTTCCTTTATCATGCCTGTTTAAACTGAGAAGCACCAGGGAGGGACTTCACTGGACTCTGTAGTTGCCTAGCATAGTTTCGGCATTTCACGTGAGTTTACTAGATGATTTTTGTCCCTTTCCACCTTAACACCTTTCCTTCTATTTTCAGGTTTCACCTGAAAACTCTCTTCTATCACTGCCTCTTAACTGCTTTCGTTATTTATTTGACTCACATACTTATAGCTACATTAGTAAGGCAAGTGAAGCCTCAGCCATGTAGCTGACCTGAAAGTGGTTAGTTTTCTACACTGTAGTGCCCCCACAGCTCTCATAATTTTTTATTCTGGCAATATCGAGTTCTTAAATCTATGAACAGATTTTTATGTACTCATGGATGCTCTTCTCTTGATTTGAAATTTTATATGTGAGTTGATAGAATCCAGATACAAAAATTTTATTTCTTAACATATTTGGTTTGTTATCATTTATCGATGAGGATCTAGACATCGTAATATTCCCTGACCTAATTCTAGAACCACAGTTGGTTTTTTCAGATGACTTGTTTTCTTCCTCTAATATTCTCACTTGTTGCATCTGAATTGTCTCCCCATCCCCCTGTTCTGGCCGCCATCCTCATCCAGGATACTCTGGCAGCCACGTGTTCACAACTGACATTGGGAAAGCAAAGACAAGCCGGAAAGCGGTTAGCTATCTTTTGCAATTCAGTATTCATTGCTGCTAGTTGTCAATCAAAAGGGAAAAAGTTCACAGAGATTTTTGTTTGTACTTTATTTTGCTTTTTTCCTCTAAAGAAAAGACATGTCTTTTTTAGAAGGCAGTGAACGCAGTGTGGAAAGTGCAAGTTGTGTTCATTTACACGTTTACTTCATGCAATAGTGATTGAATGATTTTTGTGGATTGTCAGCTAAGCCTTTTTTTTTAAAAGGTTACTTCTTTCAGCAGCCAAGCTGTTATATGAAACAGATGTTGACTCTGTCCTGTTTCTTTGTTTGCCTGAAGGAATATGCCTGCTCATAGTGAAATGTGCTGTTTGTTTGTATCCTGCTAGTTATCTTCGGATGCTGTTAATCTGTCTAGGCTATTTGCATTTCTTAATTTCTCCAGAAACCGTACAGGACAGACTTCTTGATTGGCAACCCAGGGGGCACTGCTGCCCATTACCCTTTAAATTTCTGTCTTTTTTGGTTAGGCCATTTAATGTCTTTCATTACGATAGAGCTTTCTTCCTTCAGTGTCTCCTTTTATCAAATCTTACTTTGGAGGGCACAGTAGCTCTTTATCTTATGTGTTCTCAAAGTCCTATGCATATTATGCATTTTCCCTTCCATGGATTAAAAAAAAAATCCAGTAAAATACTGATGAATTTAACCTAATCACTGGCTCTGAGAGTCATGGTACATTGTACAAATAGAGGAATCAAAACAATATAAACCAACAACTAGGTAGTATATTTGGGAAAATAACCAGTATAGGCAGAGAGATATGCAAAGGATATTATGGCTGCATTGCTTTGAGGGACAGGTGGAGTTGTAAACAAATCTTGATGGTGTAGGAGAGCACAGCTTGCCATTTGAAAACTGTTTTAGACATCTACAGACATGAGTGTGTATGGGAGAAGTGGAAAGAAAATGTGTTCCAGGCAAAGGAAAATGTCAGTGCAGGAGGGCTCAATTAAGGCCATGTCCACAAAATGCCTTATGACTGCTTATTTACCTACACACAAGTAAATGTGCATATTCTCTATATGGTGTACAACTTAAGGACTACTTTAGCAAGGATAGTATAGCCTAAAGACCCTCTGCCACTCTCTGCATTTGAACTTGTTATTTTCTTATCTGTAAAATGTTAAGTTTTAATAAATCACCTCTATTTATTTCCCAAGGGATTGGGCTGGAAGAGAAAAGTTACATTGTCTCAAGCTCCTCAGAGAGATAATTCAAGAATAGATGGTGGTATTTTGACGAATTCTCTTTTTATAGGCATGGATCTAGTGTGATATGTAATATTGAATGATCACAACTTCTTGATATAGTATTGTTTTCTTACCTAGGAGAAGAAGCAGGTCTTTCTGGAATGGGAACAGCCAGTTAACTCCTGGCTCCCTGTGCTGTGTACTTTCTCACTTAGGCTTATGCTCTACTAGGGGAAATGATATTGGTATGAAGCCAAGTCACTTGGATGTGAGTTAAAAGGCTACAGCTATCTGAATTGGTTGAACAGGATCCCAGAGTGGTGGTGTTCAAGCGTTTTTTACACTTGCTAAGGGAAAACTGAGCCAAACAGTCAGTAGAGCCAAATAAATGAATCTAGGGGCCCAGAAGTCTATTACTGGCTGATGTAGACCTGACCTTAATTTTTGTTTTCTTCTGGAAAAATGCCCTAGGAAATTTTTAAAAATCTGTCTTCTCAGTCATGGTCTTGTCTAGCAGTTAACAGTCCACTTCTTCTAAGACTATATATACTAGTTAACTGGCCTTTCCACCCCACAGTGGTGGGGATCTCATGTCCCGCTGAAGGTTGCTGCTATAGCACCGTTTCCTCTTCAGGGGCAATCAGGTCACTTCATATATTCCAGCTCTACCAAACTTCTTCAGAGAACATTTGTACTGGGTTTTTAGTTTAACTTACTATCGCTCACAAGTGAGTAACTATTTCTGTTTCTCCCAGGGGTTGCCATAATAGCAACTAATTTTCATTGTGTATTTGGTTTCAGTGTGGCATTATAGCAATAGCACTGGAAGTCAGGAGATCAGTATTTTCCTCTTAACAAGATAAGCCATCGGACACTGAGCAAGGCCCTTCCCTTTTCCAAGCCTGCTTTCTTTCTAGCAGCCAAAGAAGCTGATAAATATACTCCTGTTTAAGTATAACATAATTAGTCAATATTTATCTTAGTATTTTTAGTAGATACTAAACTCTTAGTTATCTACCTTGCTTTGGCTCCTACAAATTGTAGAACCTACTTTAACTACTGTACAGGATTGTATAGCATTGTTTGCTTTATTTTTCTTTGACCCTGACTTCCTCAACAATTTTTATTTTTTTGGAAAGGAGACATTTGGATAAATCTGAAAGGTTTTCTTTGTATGTAGTGTGAGGCAGTTAGTATTGAATGACAGTTCCTCATCACTGTGCTGTTTACTTTGAGAAGACTTATAGTCTGGTGTGACAAATACTGTGACAGGATATAGTACAAGATGCAATTAGGGTCATATAAAAAGGACAAGAGATGTCACAGAAGGAGAGTCTAGGAAGAGGGATAGTTGGTACAAAAGTCATGGAGGTGGGTTTGGTTTATGGATCAGACAAGATTGGAGAGATATAAAGCATTGAACAACACACTGGTTGTCTTAAGGGTTTACTATACTTGAAAACTACTGATAAAAACATGTATAAACATACCTATATCAGTGTTCTCAGGCTGGAGAGAAGTTTGCCAAATCATGACTGAAGACGCTGGAGTAAGGCTAGACCCTTCAGAAGCAAATCCTCGTTTTGCTATTGTTGGTTGATTCATTTCAGTGAATGTTTAATGAATACCGGCTACGTGCCAGGTCCTGAGGAATACAGTCCCTGCCCTGCCATCTACGTGTGTGGAGGCACACACACAATCCTCTGAGCCCATTTGTTGAGACGTTTGGGTGGGAAAGTTTTGTTGGGCATAATGATTTTAGCAGTTCTCAGAAAATATTAAACTTCACTAGATTCCTGTAATTGTGATAGCAGTGTGACAGCTGTTGAAGAGATAATCTGTCTGTAGCTGCTTATCACTTACCAGATCAGGACAATTTTCTGACGTCTGAGGCTGCATAAAACATATCTAGGTAGATTTGCTCTGAGACATGACAAATTTGTTGCTTTTAATTTCTGGAGGTCCAAAGTTAAGGCTCAATTGAAAATGCTTGATCATTTTTATCTTGAAATTCATGGATATTTTTGGCATCATTGTGAGAGATAATAGTGCAAAGAATTTATTATGTAAAGTTAATTATCATTTTTAATACAAGAATGTGAAGCCTTTAAATTTAAGCAACTTAAATGATTGAAAGTTGATTTTTATACGTGTCTATTTTCCCTCATCAGAATTCCATGATATGACAAAAATTATCAGAAAACAAACAATAAGAAACTAACAACAAAAATAGATTTAAATCTATAACAAAGGAAGGCAAGCAAGACCAAGCTTGAGGTGCAGACAATGCAGACATGAAAAAGAAGAGGAATTCACCAGGATTGTTAAAGAGCTCATCAGAGTTATTAATTGGAGCTCTACATTTGGAGCTGTGCCTTTATTTTTCTTTTCTCCTTGTGTTAAATCGTGGATAGCAGCTGTGTTTACCCACAAACTAAATCCTTGAGTGTGGGTGCTAGACCCAGAGAGGTAGGGCAATGCCTCAGTCGTGTACTGACTGCCAGGTGGGTTAGAAAGCCCACACACATAGGAAAGAAGCCACTTGTCTGTCCCCATTAATCACTGGGAACAGTCAATGGTAAACAAAAGAGCTGACAACAGAGGTTCCCAAACAAAAGATGAACATATGACATACCATATGAAGAAAATCAACACTATATGAAAGAAAGATACCCAATGAAAACTCGGAAGAGAAAATATTCAAGGACCTAGAGGTAATAGAGTTATCAGAAGAAGACACTCAGAGAGCTATAGAAAGGTTTGTGTTCATGAAACGGAATCAAGCATAGAACTTAGGAATTGAAGATTTAACTTTAAAATTAAAAAAGAAATGTCCATTAATACAACTCAGATGTAAATTAGGAAACTAAACATTGAGTTAGGGAACTTCCTTAGTTCGATGCAAAAAGAGTACTTGGGAAGTATGGGACAAAATTTAAGAGATAGAGTAAATGGTTACAAAAGTTTCAGCATCTCTCTAAAACTCTAAAAGGAGAGAAAAAAGAAATGAGAAGAGATAAAATTATCAAAAAAATGTTAAGGAAAAAAGCCTCAAATATGAAAAAGAGAATATTCAGATTTAATGAGCCCTCTGAATATCAAGTATAATTAGGAAAAGAACCAACCCAGACATATTGTGAAGAAAAAGAAACCATTAATTATAATCTCTGTTTCACACATACACACAACACACACACACTCACTCTCAGTGTTATTTCTGATTTCATCATGAAAGTTGGCAGGGTTGGGTAAAAAAAGCATAAAAATGATATTATGTTCTTATTTAGAGTATAGGTTGTAATTTAGAAAAAGGAAAATTTTAAATATGTGTCTCAAAGGCAAGGGTAAACATGACAGTAAAAATAGGATGATATATACATATGCACTTTTAAGAACTTAAAGTTTACATATTCAGCTCATTTAATAAATTATCTTAGGGAATGGAGTGAGAGTTTACTGGGATCAAATAACAAATTTTGCGTTATCTGGATTGCATGAATATTTTTCCATGAGAAATTTTTTTTTAAGAAGATAACTTTTGGAGAAAGGAAATACACCATGAGAAAAAGCAAGTAATATTTTGTAAATTCAGCAAAATTTAAGAAAGAAGTGACAGAAAACAAAACAATCAACACAAAGTTAAGAGGTAAATGAAAACATATATGTATATATGTGTATAAATATGTATTAATAATCACAATAAATGTAAACATAGATTATGTTCACTTTATTATAAAATGAGTAGCATAAAAATAACATCCAGCTATTTATGGCAACAAGAGACACTTCAAAAAAAAGATACTATAAGGCAGCATTCTCAACCTGTTGGGTCATGACCCACAGGAACTGTATTAAAGGGTTGCAGCATTAGGAAGGTTGAGAATCACTGCTGTAAGGTAAAAATAAAGAGATGGAAAGGATATCTTACAAAAAGTCATTGAAAACAAAGTACTTATAGTAATATTAATATCAAGTTAATTGGAACTTCATTACGTAGAATACAGAAAGATTTCATGTTGATATACTAAGATATCTAAACATGAACCTTCAAATAATCTGTTTGTTTGTTTTTTGAAATAGTTTCATTTTATCATTCTTGGTAGAATACTGTGGTGT
Source organism: Arctocebus calabarensis (assembly GCA_963573935.1). Taxonomy (NCBI): domain Eukaryota; kingdom Metazoa; phylum Chordata; class Mammalia; order Primates; family Lorisidae; genus Arctocebus; species Arctocebus calabarensis. Next base: position 91,001 of record CAUYON010039714.1, on the reverse strand, counting down.
TATACTCACTGCAACCTCAAACTCTTGGGCTTATGCGATCCTTTTGCCTCAGCCTCCTGAGTAGGTGGGACTACAGGCACACACCACAAAGCCTAGCTTTAAAAAAAAAAAAAAAAAAAAAAAAGATGGGTCCTCATTCTTGCTCAGGCTTATCTTAAACTCCTGAGTTCAAGCAATACACCTGTTTCAGCCTCCCAGCGTGCTAGGATTATAGGAGTAAGCCACCGCATCTGGCCTTAACTACATAATCCTTAAACTATACAAAGTTGAAACTAAAAAGTAAAAAAAATTCAGTAGATTTGGGCGGTGCCTGTGGCTCAGTGAGTAGGTCCCTGGCCCCGTATCCCGAGGATGGTGGGTTCAAACCGCTTCCCAGCCAAACTGCAACAACAAAAAAATAGCTGGGTGTTGTGGCGGACTCCTGTGGTGTCAGCTACTCAGGAGGCTGAGGCAAGAGAATCGCCTAAGCCCAGGAACTGGAGGTTGCTGTGAGCTGTGATGCTACGGCACTCTATCAACGGTGACAAAGTGAGACTCTGTCTCTAAAAAGAAAAAAAAAAAATTCAGTAGATCCCTAATTAGTAGGGGAAGTAAGCCTTTCATTAAGAAGATAACAGATAAAATAAAAATATATAAAGGATGTAAATAGCCAATTAACAAATTGACTTAATAATTAAATATTTTTATATTCAAATAGAAAATATATGCTCCTTTGAAATATTCACACAATTTTTACATAAATGACCATATATGTTTTCTGATTAAAATTTGGTAAAATTAGAAATAGACAAAAATAATGATACAGCAAACAAGATGTAAAAGTACTATAACCTTTAGCCGGGTGTTAGGGTGGGCACCTGTAGTCCCAGCTACTTGGAAAAGCATTAGTTGCAAATCACAATAAAAGACTTGATCAAGTATAAAGAACATTCAGAATTCAATAATAAAAAAATAAATGCAATTAAAATGGGGAAAGATTTGAATACTTTATCAAAGAAGTTATGGTATATGAGCACATGCAAAGATGCTCAGCATTATTAGCAATTAGGGAAATACAAATGAAACCCACTGTACATCTATTAGAATGTCTAAAATTAAAAACCTGATTTTATCAAGTGTTGGTAAGGATAGAAAACTGAAACTCTCGTACACTGCCAGTAGAAGTGTACAACCACTTTGGAAAACGGGTTTGCAGTCTTTGAAAAAGATAAAGCACACCAATCTTACAATAAAGTTATTCTATTCTAGGAAAAATCAAAACCTAGGCTTATACAAAATCCTATTTACAGATGTTTGTAGCAACTTTATTTGTAATACCACGAAACTGGAAACAACCCAAATCATATCAGTTGGTGAATTAATAAACAAATTGTGTTACATCCACATGATAGAATACTATTCAGCAATAAAAATGAATAAACCATTCATATGTGCAAGAACATGGATGAATAATTGTGCTGAGTAAAAGAAGCCAGACAAAATAAAATAGTATGCTTGTACTGGGATAGATTTCATTCTATTTATTTAAAATCCTAGGAAATGTAAACTAATATTTAATGATAGATTTCTGGTTTTCTGAGGTGGGAGAAAGGAAACATAGGTAGAGGTGAAAGGGAGAGATGAAAAGAGTCCTGAGAAAACTTTTGAGGTGATAGATATGCTCATTATCTTGTGGTGATATTTCACTGTGCATACATATGTCAAAACTTGTTAAATTATGGACATTAAATATGTACAGTTCATTATATATTATGCCACACTAAAATTATTAAAATTATGTTATACCCTTTAAAATGAGAAGATGTTCTTTTAAATATCTCAGATTAAAAATCACTGCAAGTATAATTTGAATGGGGATTTGTTTTTTGTTTTTTGTTTTTTGAGACAGAGCCTCAAACTGTCGCCCTGGATAGAGTGTCGTGGCATTACAGTGCACAGCAACCTCCAATTCCTGGGCTCAAGCGAGTCTCCTGCCTCTGCCTTTCAAGTAGCTGGGACTACAGGCGCCCGCCACAACACCCAGCTATTTTATTTTGTTTGGGTTGCAGCCATCATTGTTGGTTGGCGGGCCTAGGCTGGATTTGAACCCGCTAGCTCAGGTTTACATGGCTGGAGCCTTAGCCTGCTGAGCCACAGGCGCCAAGCCTGAATGGAGATTTTTGACTCTTTTCTTGGATTATTTTTTAGTGAAAACTTATTGTAGACAGGCAAAGGTAAATTGCATGGCTTAAAAATTGATAAAGATGACTGGGAAAGGCTCTGAAAGAAAAAATGAATTTCTAGATAACCATATATAGCTGAATTGTTAAGATTAAATATGTAATGACTTAAAACTCTCAGATCAAGATGTTATCAAATCCATCAATTTACTATGTAGATTTTTTAAATTTCAGTGCTAATGAAAGACAGATTGATCTGTCTATGCACAAAGGTGCTCAATTAATCAAAGGAATATGTTAGACAGATTCATTATACAAAGAGCGAGAAATTCCTCAGAATAACCCAGTTGTGGTTCATTCCATAGTGATGCTAAAAACCATAGTGATACAATATTCTCTTTCCAACCTTTGCAGTGATATTTATGAAAATTGTGTTGGTGATTCAGCATTTGGCAAAATGCAGGTCTTAAGGCAGATTGCGGGGAAAATGATACTGACATTAGAGTGAAAAAATATATTAGAAAGCATCTGCTTCTAAAACATTGGAATAATTGTTTTTGAAATCCATTTTTTGTGTGTGTGTATGTGTGTGTGAAATACCTTTTTTGATCAAGAATCTTTGCAGCTTCAGGTCATCTTTGTGGACTGATCATCTGTGAGTCTTATGCTGTCCAGATCATAATTCTGGTTAGAGTTTTCCAATCAGACCTTGTTTAGGCATAAAAAGTAATGCATTTTTAATTTCCTTTTTTTCAAAAAAGTTATTTCATTTTTCTGAGTCTTAGCAAAATGCCTAGTTTAGGTATGTTTATGTGTAACAATATTCTATGATAAGAGGGTAGAAAATAAATGTTTTCCCTCTCTGCTTTGCCATCAGCGATCTCCATAGAGTGGGAGCCACCACTACCACAGCCTTTTTTTCAAGGTGTTAGTAGATTGTAAATTGGGGTGTGAAAAGGAAAAAAACCCTTCATTTTGAAATTATAATTGATTGTACAATCAAAGCTGGTAATGGGATCACCATGTCATTAAGCCACATTTTAGGATCCAGGGGCAGAGCACTAACCATTCTTTCAGTTTTCTTTTTTCTTCCAAAGTCCTCAAAAATAGATTTGGATATCAGTTAATTTTCCTCTTACTCATTTAGCTTGAATCTCAGTAAATTAGGGTAAACTTACTATGATTTAGGAAGTTAAAAGCGCAGAAGCTAACTTCTTGAGCACTTAGTTGTCTAAGTAGTATAGGCTTTAAGATAGATTGTAGTCGGATACATTGATATTTTTTAAATGTGGGCTGTCTTTGACACCGTTACTCTTTTATGTGCAGTTGTCTACTTTCCAAACGTTTAGCAAGGTTTAGGGCCAAGTTATCTCTACTTGAGTGGATAAAAATCTGTATAAATGGTGATGTGTTAAGAGCCAAAATAATTATGTCTTAAATTTAGAAATGTAGGAAAGATACATAAAATCTTTAGGTGTATATCTGAACAGACCCAAAATTTCCTAATCATTTTTAATTGTACATATGTCTAGAAAAAATAAGTGGCTCAGGCTGTGAAACCCCGAAAGCCTTTGACTGTATAGTTGTCTTAATCTGAGGGAGGATGATGAGGAGCAGCATTTGCAGCCTCAGAGGTGAAGTGGGGATGACTCCTCTCTCTAAATTAGTGAATACACATCTGTTTTCTTCTAGTTCCATCTGGCTCGATTTCCTTTTCTGAGTTTGTTTTGTGTGTCAGTATCACGAAGTTTAGTTTAACTCTTGATGTAGATTTGTAAGACTCAAAATTAATGACATAAGTATAGCAGGAATAACATTGTGAATAAGGAGGGCAAGACTGACCACAGAACCTTTTTTAATTAGGCAAAGATACTTTTTTTTTTTTTTTTTAGTTTTTTGGCCGGGGTTGGGTTTGAACCCACCACCTCCAGTATATGGGGCTAGAGCCCTCCTCCTTTGAGCCATAGGTGCCACCTGGCAAAGATACATTTTAAAATTCAAATCCTTAAGGGCCCAGGAATTGCATGTAAGGGAGGAAGCTGAGAGGAAATACTCCAAGTTCATTTCATTTTTCTACTTAAAATGAAGAAATATATATATAATCCAGGGCAAAATGAATAAGAATGACAAACCTCAGGTTATTAGGTACCTAGATTAAAGACTTTTGTTTTCTGAATATTTAACTATCATCAGTGTTTGCTTTGGCTCATGATTAAAATCAAAACAAGGCTACCTTTCCCCCTTCTCTTTTTGAAAGTTTCTTTTAGTCCTATTGCATGTAGATTAATATTTTGGTGTTTTGAGCCTTGGAACTTCCTCTTCATGCTAATTTTTTTTCCCCCCAGCCTCCCAAGTAGCTGGGGTTATAAGTATCTGCCACAACACCTGGCTATTTTTTTGTTATTGTGGCAGTTTGGCCAGAGCTGGGTTTGAACTCACCACCTTAGGTATGTGGGACCAGTGCCCTACTCACGGAGCCACAAGCCCCGCCCCTTCATGCTGATTTTTTTGTTTGTTTGTTTCAAGTATTAAGCATCTTCTTGACCTCCTGGCAGGAGTGAAGGGGATAGTTTCTTTGTCTTTCCTGGACACAGCTTTTTTCTTGCATGAACCTTCTCAGCTCATGCCTTCTGTCTCTTTGAGGTTTCTGGAGTCAGTGGAGGGAAAAAAAGGGAATAAACAATATCAAAGAACTATAAATGTTACTTTACCTTGATTCTTTTATTCTAATCTGAAAAAGATTATAATATAATTACTTTGGAGTTCTTTGTGCCAGCCAGCTATCTTTTGCCCTTCTCTAAATTGATCTGCTTAATTTGAGTCTCAAGGTATTGAAAAAAGTTTTGCATGAGGAAGGAGTGACTTGGGTTTTATCCACCAAAGCATTGGTCAGAGACTAACAGTTACCCTCCTCCCCCACTACTTTAAGGCTTGATTTGATAAAAGCCACTTAAAGACAAAGTTATACTATGGGTTTTTCTCTTGGTAGATGAAATGAAATTCTGTTTGTACTTCTTTTTGTAGCAAATGTTGAGTACTAACCAGATTTAAGGAACTCAATTAGTTTATTTCAGTTTGATTATTTTTTACATGCAGTGTATTATTAAAAAGAATTATCTGCTAATGTGGTACTGAGAGTTTAGGTCTTGATTATAACACCTTGCTATAATTGTGCATGGACACTGCGTTGATGGAAAAATGAGTAGAACCTAGTCATCTGTCACTTAAAATATTATTGAGAGCCTCCTTTTTCAAAACGTGGATACTCTGTTTTAAGAAAACCTTATTTTTTTTATATAGTAGTAGGCTTAATAAATACTGTGTAGCATTATGAAAGAATTGTCACTTTTGTAAAGGTTTCACTCCAAATTTCCCTTAAATGTTGAAGCTCCAATACCTTTTAAGTTATTTGATTTAGGTACATATTTATATTAGACCATTTTTTTTTTTTTTTTTTGAGACACAGCCTCAAGCTGTCACCCTGGGTAGAGTGCCGTGGCATCACAGATCACAGCAACCTCCAAGTCCTGGGCTCAAGTGAGTCTCCTGCCTCCGCCTCCCAAGTAGCTGGGACTATAGGCACCCGCCACAATGCTCAGCCATTTTTTGGTTGCAGCCGTCATTGTTGTTTGGCGGGCCCGGGCTGGATTCGAACCCGCCAGCTCAGGTGTATGTGGCTGGCGCCTTAGCCCGTTGAGCCACAGGCGCTGAGCCTTCCAGACCATTTTTGAGACACAGATTGATTCTCAGATTCTCTTTTAAAGTATTAATCATGGCAATATTCTGTATATATTATTACATCATCCCACTTTCCTTTAAAAAGCTTTTTTTTTTTTTTTTTTGCTTAAAACCTATTTGACTGGGTTTTCAAAATCTGTGAAACACCATACAGAACTATTATATACAACTTTAAATTGTATTTAAATCTCATTAAATTTCTTGGAAAGATTCTGTAGGCTATTGTGAAATTAGGACCTTCCATTCATCATCTGGAGCAAAATGTCTCTGAACAAGGAAAAGAGAGAAAATGGCAGGTAGGAGATAATGAAATGTAGTAGGTAAGAGCCTGCAATATTTTGAGATAAATCTCCTGTTCATTATTATTCTTTTAGTTTTATATCTTATATCATGCCGACTACCCTAGTCTTGCCTTGGTTTCTTAATAGAGAAACTGGAATGTTAACACATCAAAGTTTGGCTGTTAACCTTTTATACTCTGGATTATCAATGTTTTATTTCTTGTTTTCTTATTTCCTTTTTCTCAGGTGGGATAGGGCACCGTCTTAAAGTAGAATCATTGTGGACTGAGGAAAACTTTTGGCTTGTCAGATAATGCCCCAGAAGTATAAAGCACCATAGCAATACAATGTGAGCCCTGAGGCAGGAAAGACTCTCAGAGAAATATGTCTGCCTTGCATAGCATCCCTGGCAGTCTCGTCCAGGGAGTTCAATGGGGCAGGTCATCAGAGGAGGACACAAGGGGCAAGTATAAGACAGCCATGTGCATCATGTGGCCCATGTGCTGACCATATGAAACCTTCTCTGGGACTGGAAAATGCCTGACATGGCTAACCTAGGATATATCACTTTGCTGGTTCCTGGCACCATCCTTATTTTTAATGTGCAGTGGCTGCCGTTGCACTGTTTGAACATTGCTGTGGCTTGCTGACCTAGGGGAGCCTGAAGCAAAAAAAGTTCTACTTTTTCTACTGCAGTTCTAAATCAAATTTTAAAACAACAAAACAGTTTAATATCTGTAGCTGGAAGGGAAAAGTTTGGAGCAGTGCAACTGGCAGGCAGGAGTGTAGTGACTGAAGAAGAGATGATTCTTGGGCCAGTTTTGGACACAAAACTGAACTAAACTAAAAGAAACCCAGGCAGACTCTCCTGTCTAGCTTCCCAGTAAAGTCAGAGGGGACAGTTCTGGCACTACTATGGATTTGTATGCTGGGATAGATATAAACAGCAAAACTTTCAGCCCTGTGGCTATAAAAAGAAATATTTTTTATGATGTGTTCGTTGTTTAAGAGCAGGCTGTGAGTTTTGTTTAAAATTTAATTGCTATACAGTTCAAAAACCAGAATTCTATCTTCTAGTGTGCTTAAGCTCTTTCAGATGTTTTTATTGTGTAACATTTTCTCCAGATTCTTCTTTTAATGTATGTTTCTTTTTTTTCTCACAATCTGTTAAAAGATCAGTTTGTGTGAATCTTGACACTGTGATGCTATTTCATGGTTTTAATTTGAATGTGAGTTGTTGCAGCTGGAAGCATATGATTAATGGCACAGACTTGTTTGTCACAAAAACAGATGATATTTTACATTTAGTCAAGATGCATTAAAAAATTGACTTGCTTATATTTCACTGAATGTAAGTCACATTTTAATTCACTGTTGTATTTTTATAATTTGAATTAATCTTAAACTTGCAGATATATATCTCTTGTGATGTAACTGACTATTCAAGGTATTTGAAGGATGGTTAGACAAATTGCATATTAAATAAATAATGTACATTAATCAGGTAGCCAGGTGTTTTTGCTGAAAAATTGTATTAAGTCAATGAGCTTGTCAGTTGCAAGCTCTGCAAAAGAGGGAGGGAATGTTCATAAAATTTTAAAGTTCATTCTTCTTGATTGCTTATGTATTTTTATCTGCTTTTATAGTGTACCAGCATAATAGGGTAATGTTCCTGACATCTCTTGCCTCCTCCCATCTGGGAGAGTTCTGCCCACCCAAGACATGGCAGTGTCTTACAAATCCTCTGCTACTGCTCTGGATTCCAGGGTGGGTTGTGGGTGCCCTGGCTTCAGTGTTCTAACCCATCCTTCTTAGAAAAGTGTAATGCAGTCTTTCAGAAATTAGTCTTACAATTTATTTGAGTGAGGCCTGTTAATGGCATTCTACCTTCCAGCAGTTTCATCTCATAAAATAATCTGAAACCATGTATGTTAAATCAGGCATTTCTTGCTCAAACCTGTTATACAAAAAAGGATTTGCTATTTTCCAATCCCTGTCATGTGGCTGGGCTGAACAGTCCCTTAGGTGAAGGGTGATGGAAGTCATTGGCTCAGAAAGCATGTATATATGCCACATTTGAAGAGTTTTAATTGTTAAAATTCTTTATCATTTACTAAAATCCAGCTTCTGCTCTTTGCTAAAATGATCACAGTGCCTTGTGGAGGCACACTAACACATAGTCTTCCTCAGACAATAATTCAGGAACATAAATTCTGCTGTCATATACTCTGAAAGAACATTTTTCAATCTAAATGTTTTTCATTTCTTCAACGTTTTTCATAATGTGGTCTCCAGGTCTATAACCATACTGGTTTCCTTCTTATGGACAACTTTTAAATTGTGGTGTTCCCTTGTAAAATGTGTGTCTGGAAGCGTGACGCTCTAGATGTGGTCTAACCAGCAATACTCATCTCTCTTCTCTTAGGAGCTCTATTTCTCCTAATGCCAACAATATGAGCCATAGTACCCCATTGGCTCAGGCTGGGTTTGCTGTCAAAACATCCAGCTGTTTCTAGTCGGATCTTTCCCATTGTGTTCTTCAGTTGATTTTTGTTTTTTTGATCCCAGATATTACTTATATCTCTATTACATTTTATTATGCAAGCATTGGCTCATTGTTCCAGCTTATCAGGACTTTTTGGCTTTTTTGGTTTTGTCATCCAATATATTAGCAATTGTTTTCATCAGGGCCATTTGAAAATATTAAAATGATATCTTCAATGTTTTTATTCAATTAAAATTTATAAACATGTACTATGTGCTAGTCTCATGCTCCCTGCTAGGGATAACAAAATGACTAAAATGTAATCATTCCTTCAGGGAGCTCATAGGCTATAGGGAATAATAGACATGTAATTATATAACTGTAATGTAGTGTGATAATTGCTATAATAGAGTTACGTGTGAAGTGCTGTGAGAATCGAGGTTGGTTGTAAATCATAGAAGACCTAACTCCTTTCCATGTTGGCATAGATCCATGAATTGTGGGATGTGGCAGTTAAATCAGCTGTGATGCTACCTAACCACTGCCACCTGATTTCTTTCTTTCTTGCCCAGGAATACAAGAGACTTGTTAGATATTGTCCTGAAATAATCTTATGATATTCCCAAAATGTACCAGCCTGGCAAGACATCCCAAAAAAGAGCTGAGAATTTTTTTAGAATCACTTATTCAGAGTGAACCCATGGTTTCATGATGATCCCAGTTTTTAAACCTAGGGCAATATTTGCCTATCTCCAATCTTCTGGTAGCTTTTCCATTCTCTATGGTTATGTCACATTGCTTAGAATCGTTTTGGGATGACTTCTGAGTGTTTCTGCTGTCTTGGTGTGTAATCTGTGTGGCTCTAGAATCTTGAGTTAATTTAGAGACTCTTGAGCACTGTCTTCTAACTGCAAATTTACCTTCCACTTACCTCTGTCCAGATTGAAAATTATTCCGTTTATGCCTTCTCTAGTATTTTTTTTTCTTATCTGTCCTTAGCATTTTTTTTTTTTTTTTTGAGACAGAGTCTCACTATGTCGCTCTTGGTAGAGTGCTGGGGCGCCAGAGCTCACAACAACATCAAACTCTTGGGCTTAAGCAATTCTCTTGCCTCAGGCTCCCAAATATCTGGGACTAGGCACCTGCCACAATGCCAAGCTCTTTTTGCATTGCAATTGTCATTGTTGTTTAGCTGGCCCAAGCTCGGTTCAAATCTGCCAGTGTCAGTGTATGTGGCTGGCACTGTAACCACTGTGCTACGGGTGCCGAGCCTGTACTAAGCATTTTTACAAGCATAAATGCCTGTTAACCTTTAGTCTCTCCCTTTTTGATAGCTTCATCCTCCGTTAATTACATTCCTCTTTAGTTAGGATGACCAGTTGTGGGCCAGTTTTTCTCCTTCTTCTTTTTCTTCTTCAATTATTATGTGAAATCCTTTCTAAGTCCAGGGTAAACGATTATTTTTGGTGTTATGGTCCCTAGGATAACATACCAACCATTTCTTCTTTTATAGTCATAGTTAAATTCAGAGACATTGAGTTGTCATTGTTTTCTTACCCTCTTTGCTATAAAATTAACTAAATAGGGTACTGAACAGACACATGCCTAAGGGCATCTGGCTCTGAGGGCATGACTGTTAATGACAGCATGCCTGCTACCAACATTGGACAACACTTGTTTTTGGCACTGCCAGTATTTGCCACGTTGTCTCTCCTTCTTGGGGTCCTGTTGCTGACTTACCCTCCTCGTTGACTCATTTTTCTTAGTCTATCTGTTAGAACTCTTGATCCAATCTGACTTGTAGGGAATTTTGACTTTTTAATATAGCTTAACAATTTTTTTTACACACTTCAAAAACTTATTTATATACAAAAGTCATTTGTTTATTTTATTTTATTTTATTTTATTTTTGTAGAGACAGAGTCTCACTTTATCGCCCTTGGTAGAGTGCCGTGGCGTCATGCAGCTCACAGCAACCTCCAACTCCTGGGCTTAAGTGATTCTCTTGCCTCAGCCTCCCGAGTAGCTGGGACTACAGGTGCCTGCCACAACGCCCAGCTATTTTTTTGTTTGTTTGTTTGTTTGCAGTTCAGCCGAGGCCAGGGTTTGAACCCGCCACCTTCGGTATATGGGGCTGGCACCCTACTCATTTAGCCACAGGCGCCGCCCCAAAACTCATTTATTTTATTTTACTTTATTTGCAGGGTTATTTTATTTGGCCGGGGCTGGGTTTGAACTCGCCACCAAAAACTCATTTATTTTTAAAAGCATTAACAAGAGAGAAAGAAAAAGAAAAGGAATGGAGTAGAAGACATGCTTCTTAGTAGTGTCTGGTGGGAAGTGGGATTTTTGGTTCTCTGGATTTGGGTGTTTAGTGTTCTTATAAATGAAAGGAAAAAGGTAAAGGTCCCCCAAACCCTGCAGCTGTTCTATTATCCACACCCCACCGAGAGGAAAAAAAAAAAAAAAAAAGAGCACTAGGAAAAGAGCAAAAGAGGACAAGGGAAGCCAAGAGTGGAGCCCGGTCTAGATGGGGACAGTTTCCCCTGCGCAGTATGCTTTTACAGGCATGGAGAGCAAAAGGCTCCATTTTTCCAGAAAAGGTGGATAGGAGTAGGAAAAATGGGAGGGGGAAATGGTAAATAAGGAATTTTTTTTTTTTTTTGTGGAGACAGAGTCTCACTCTATCGCTTCGGTAGAGTGCTGTGGAGTCACAGCTCACAGCAACCTCCAGCTCTTGGGCTTAGGGGATTCTCTTGCCTCAGCCTCCCAAGTAGCTGGGACTACAGGCACCCGCCACAGCGCCCAGCTCATTTTTGATGCAGTTCGGCCGGGGCCGGGTTTGAACCCCGTAGCCCTCAGTATATGGGGTCGGCGCCCTACTCGCTGAGCCACAGGCGCCGCCCTGTAAATAAGGAATTTTAATGCATGGGAAAGGGGAGTGGCGGGTGGTGTATATTTCTTCTACCACATAGCATCAATATGTAAGGGAAGGGGGAGAACAGGATAAAGAATTCCAGTTGCATGGAACAGAGCTTTTAGATTAAGGGGAGAAGGCAAATTAAGGAAAAATATTTTTAAAAACAACCCTCATAGCAGCTGATTCCTTTAACCCAACCTGTTAATAATATATACTTAAGTGAGAGTGGACAGTTCAGGGGTAGGGAGGAATTGGGGAAAGACTGTTCCCCTGTATAACCTTCAGAGACGCTGGGAAATGCTTGGGCCCCTAAGGAGTAAGAGTTTCACCACTTGTTCCTCCCACTAACCTCACTTTGAGATTCATCCAAACAATATTTTTGCAAAATCCCAACCATACGCTGTTGAGCAAAAGCTGGCTGTGGCTAAAATCAGAGGCTATATCAATCCCCAGCAGAGAATCTGAGGTTCTCCAGGTCACTTCTCCTCTTCTTGCTGCTATTTAGGGGCAACAGTGAGTAATAAAGCAACAAAATATAATTTGCAAATTTATGAGAAATGAGACTGCAGAGGCACATGGAAGGCAGGGAGGAGATGCACCCAAGGCCAAAAGCGCAAAGAAGAGGCAAAGCCCAGGGCAATTTCCACCTTATAGGGGTGAAGGGGACGAGTCAACTAATCCAGGACAGAAGCAGGGGAGGGCAGGCCTGTAAGGGTAGGAAAAGGAGAAACAGGGTGGAGGGAAGCCAGCTTCAAAGCTTCCTGATAGTTTCAGACTAACTGCTTCATATCCATTCCACTAGGCTCCTCCTAGAGGTTCCTCTTCTAAAAAGACATTTTTCTGTTCCTTTTCAGCCAAAAGTCTTGACATTCTCCTTTTGCAAATGGCCAGGCCAAGTCAGCAGACATATCATAGGGTGGGAGAGGAGGGTTAAGGACAGCCTCTGTAAGGGGCAGCAGCAGCCCAGGGTTGGCGTGAGGCTTGTGTAAGAGATGGAGTCTGTAGGTCCTTGCTAGTCCCTGCCTCAGAGTTGAGGAGAGCAAGGTTTCTTAATCCCAGTTCTAAGAGACCTTCACGTACTTAAGAGCCCTTGCCAGGTGGAATGTGCCAATGTTGCCAGCCTTCTTTGCTTCAAAAATGGCTATTAGGAATTAGGGAAAAGCTTATATTTCTGCTTCTCCAAAAGAAAATAAAAAGTCCCTTCATCACCAGGAAAAGAATCTTAAGAATCATCAGTTTATCAGATTGCTGGACATTGCATATATAGCATATAACTTCCAAGTCTTCCCACGGCCTCCAGTTGTTTCCCATTCTCCCCTTCCCTTCACACAAGGCCAAGAGTTCCAGGGAGAGCTGGCAAAAAGAGCGAATCTGCAGCAGTTTCTCGGGGGGGGGCGGGACAATCAAACTTGACTGGAACAAGTTGGGAGTTGATGGAAAGAAGGCAGTCCTTTAGGGCAATAAGGGCAAGTAGCAGCCTGGCAGTTTGCACAGTTGTCCAGCGAAGAAAGGGAAAATCATCAGTCCATTTTACCACCCAAAAATAAAAGTACATGTATTATAGCCCGGATGGAATGGAGATAGTAATGCTAAATCTTTTGCATCAAGGGTGTTGTTCCCTTCAAAGGTTCCTTATCAGCTCAGCAATTTGTAATCATAATATAAAATAAGTCCCAGTTTTTATGTCCTTGGTAGATACTTCCCAGATTCCCTATATCACTGTGTTGTTCTATTTTTGTCATCTAGCATTTATTTGATTTTTTTTCTAAGAGCATGTGTTTTTATTGAGTTTCTGGGTATTTCTGTAGGTTAGATATTTAAAAAGGAAAATTCAAGACCCAGACATTTGAAGGCTCTTGATATGTGGCACTAAACTGTTTTATAGAAAATTTACATAGATTTGCATTCCTATTATATTTGTTCTTCAGTCTTTCCTATTTTTGCAGGTTATTGCAAGGTACCAGAAGATTGGAGATAGGTAGATATTGCCCCTAGTTTTTTTTTTTTTTAAGGCAACCGGATAAGTGAAAAATGCTACCATATAATTTGAGATTGTATTTCTTTAATAACAAATTAAAATTTTTTTATGTTTGTATCTCCTTTGTAATTGTACATGTCTGATCAGTTTGCTTTTAAATATATAGCTATTTTTATATACTAATTCTAGCTAGCTTAAATTTCAGATTAAAGATTTCTTTGAGAGTTTGATGGGTAATGTATTGAACTTGTTAGTAAATTTGGAGAGGATTGAAATATTATTTGGGGTGATGCTTCTTTTATACAAACATTCTGTGTGTGTGCTTGCATGCACATGTGTGTTTGTGTGTCTTATTCATACACATTTTGGGATATTTTTCCGTATTAGCATATGCTGTTGTTATCACATGGATGTTGTTTTTAAATGCAGTATAATAAAGGATTTGAAAACATTTCAGCTTTGCTTCTAACCACCTTATGAGACCATACTATTATCAGTTCTATGTTTTCCAGTCAACTCTCTTGAGTTTGTAGGTATACAGTTATTTTCTGCAAATCATGACTATTTTCTTTCTTTCCCATAGTTAACTTCTACATTAATATCCTGCCATTGACTAGAACTTTAAGAACAATGCTTAATAATTCTGATTATAAAGTAGCCACATTAATTTTTATATCTTCTCTACCCAGTATATTACTTGGCACATAGAAGTTAACTCAGCTTCGCAACAGAAAATGTTTGCTGGAGTGTATTTACTTGAATTTAACTGTCAGTTGCTTTTCCTTTTAGCTAACATCGGGTGTTGAATTTAGCTATCCAAATGGTCAACTCTATTTGGTAAACTAAAAACATTGTACATAAGTAACAGTAGTACAAATAGAAAGTTATACAGGCATTGAAATCTATAGATAAACTGCTTTGGCTCTTTAGTGGGAAAAAAATATACAAATGCCTTAAAAGGAGTAGTTTTGCAGTGCAGGTAACCTTTAATGCAGGGCTTGAGAATGGATCATACTTGAAAATATAGAATAGGGAAGAGTCATAGCAGAGGCAACAGCAGTTAGGAGGCCTGATAGGTATAAGGGGAACATATGAGCAATTCATTTTGGCTGGTGAAAAGGTTTCATATATGGTGTACAATGATTCAAGGTTAGAAATGTCAGTTGGATCAGACTATCAGGAGCCTTGAATGGCAGGCCAAGCTGTTTAGACCAATACTTCTCAAGGTTTTTCACATTTTCAGACACAGTGAAAATGGTAAATTTTTAAGGTATATTAGGATCAACAGAAAGTGATGACAGGAGATGAAGGAAGTGTGCTCCAGGCCCCACTTGACACCCCAAGGGCTTCAAGGATCCCAACACATCTGTAATCCTTCCAAGGAATGTCTAATTTAGAAAGAAGATATTCGTGGTTTCAGATATTATCTAGACTTAGTTCACTCTCAAGTTCAGTTTAAAGCTGTGTTTAGCTTTCTGCCCAGGAAGCCATCCTCTTTCTTCTACACATTCACAGACTCTTCCTTAGATGTACTCACTGTGTTTCTAGTTCTTAGTTCAAGTACTGAGAGTCCCACTTATTTATGCTTCCTTCAAAATCATGGGTTTTATGAAAGGAGAGATGACAGCCTACCTCTGTCTCAAGTTCTTTAATTTCCCACCCAGGTTTTAATCACTTAAGACAAATTCTGTCTTTCTTGTGTGTATCATTATATTTGTTTTGCCCTACTTGACTTTAATTGTATGATCTTTTTGAAGAATAATTGCATCTCAGTACTAATGAAGCTGCATTTTGACAGGAAATTTTCTCAAGATTATCTATGCATGGCTCCCAGTAACTTAATATATAATTTCTGATAATTCAGGGCATTGGTATATGGCTTTGAAATAATGATAATTCAAGTTATTGTACTTCAAATCTGAAATAGTTATTATAGACTAAAGAAAATTACCTTAATGAGTGATTTTTCTATACAAAGAATTTCTTTGTTTAAGGAATCACATTGAAATGCCCAAGTATCATAATTTAACAATGTTGTATCTTCACTGGCTGTTACATTAGCAAGGTAGGTGCTTCTCAGGGCACTTTATGTTTCCTACACTTAACCAATTACGTTAGGAATATAACTCTTCCATGGGAGGCTTATGTGCGTCTGGTTGTGCTGTCACCACGTTTCTAGTGATCCCTGAGGAGTTCCAGCACATTTTTTGAGTATTCAACACTTAATATTGATAGGTGGCAGAAAATAGCCTTTCCATCACTGCTGTTAAGTGTGTGGGTCAAAGATATGCTCATGCAGTGTTGAGGAAAGCAGACCTCACAAAGAGTGCAGGAGAACTCACAGAGCATGTGGTGGAATGTGTGATCACCAATGTACAGAATCCACACCCGTACAAGATCCCAGACTGCTTTTTTAACAGACAGAGGATGTTGAGGATGGCAAACATAACCAGGTCCTGACCAGTGATCTAGACAACAAGCTTGCAGAAGACTTGGAGTGACTGAAGAAGATTCAGGCCCATAGAGGGCTACATCACTTCTGGGTGATGTACCAGGCCAGCACGCCAAGACAACTGGCCACCAAAGCTGTACCGTAGGTGTGTCCAAGAAGAAATAAATCTGTAGACCTTGTCTGTTAATAAATAGTTTATAGAGCTGGGCATGGTGGCTCACACCTATAATCCCAGCATGTGGGAAACCAAGGCAGGTGGATTGCCTGAGCTTACGAGTTTGAGACCAGCCTGAGCAATAGTGAGACCCTGTCTCTAATACATAGCTGGGTGTTGTGGCAGATGTCTATAGTCCTAGCTACTTGGGAGGTTGAGGCAAGAGAATCTCTTAAGCCCAAGAGTTTGAAGTTGCTGTGAGCTATGATGCTACAGCACTGTACCAAGGGTGACAAAGTGAGACTCTATCTCAAAAAAAAAAAAAAAAAGTTGGGCAGCGCCTGTGGCTCAGTGAGTAGGGTACCTGCCCCATATACCAAGGGTGGCAGGTCTAAACCAGGCCCCAGCCAAACTGCAACAAAAAATAGCCAGGCATTGTGGCAGGTGCCTGTAGTACCAGCTACTTGGGAGGCTGAGGTTGCTGTGAGCTGTGATGCCATGGCAGTCTACAGACGGTGACAAAGTAAGAGTCTGTCTCTAAAAAAAAGTTTATGTACCCCCCCAAAAAAAGAAAAGAAAACAAAGAATATAAAAAATAATTTTGGTATAATATTTTAAGATATTTTAATCCTGAAAATGGGTTAAAAACCTTACAATTTGATTTAATTTCTTTAGATATACTTTGTTGTTTTTTTTTTTAAAGAATCCTTATCTTTTAGAAATATATGCCAAAGTATTTACCAATGGAATTATGTAATATCTGAGCTTTGCTTTAAAATAATGTGAAGGAGAAAGTGGGGTGAGGCTGCATTGGCTAGGATTGATGGTTTGTTGAAGCTGAGTAATTAGATTCATCATACTTTTAGAATTGTATTTATATGTTCAAAATTCTCCATAAGAAAGATACCAGGAATATAATTTATCACTTATTTGATGAACATCAGAAACCCTGCAGTAGAGCTATTCCATGATGCATTAAATCTGAACTGCTATGCTTATAATTTTTGTTCTTTGCCTTATTTTCTTCCGTAGTTTTTGATTTCTTCTTCTGTTATAATTTTTTAATCTCTTGATTTAGTCTCTGTGGTAGCTACCTCTTCTTGTTGTTGTCCCAAGCCTGTCTCTGGTAGACACTCTGACTTTTCTGTTGCCCACATACGTATTTACTACTTCTAATATGCTGTGAGCAACAGCCAAGAAACTGTGATCACAATTTTTTTCTAGGCAAGATTTCTGTGTGGGCCTGAAGGCCTTTTAGACTGGTAAGTTTATGAGCCTCAGGATGCTAATTTGGAGATACTTCTATTGTCTGCTTCTCGTTTTTTTTTCAAATTGTGTTCCAGACAGTTGAGGCAGCCTATAAATCAGGGGTGTCCAACCTTTTATTTTCTTTGCTGTACATTGGAAGAATAAGAGTTATCTTGGGTGATACATTAAACATATAAGCACTAACAAAAGCTGATTAGCAAAAATAAATAAATCAATAAATAAAGCTGTACATATTTTTGTGATATCTACTGCTACAGATAAGGAAAAATGTCCTTACAAAATCAGCATGTGTTGCATGGGCTGCAGATTGGACACCCCTGCTATAAATGTTTAGCTATATTGTGAAAACAATTGTATATATTGAGAGGTGTAAAGAGGGGTCAAGTTTTTAAATTTATTTTTAATTCAGTGATAACGATGCTAATAAAATTTATTTTATTCACAACTTGAAAACAAATTCAATTTCCCACTTTTTATTAATACTTTAAGAGTCAGAAAAGTAAATATGCCTTGTTGGGAAATATTTGTGTGGCTCACAGGTAGGTTGAACCCTAAATGATGTAGTGTCATAAAGATATCAACTCATTAAAAAGCTGGTTCTTTGAACAGGTCAATGAAATAGATAAACCTTTGGCTACTCTAATCAGGAAAAAAAAAGAGTAAAATCTCTAATTTCATCAATCAGAAATGGTGAAGATGAAATAACAACAGACCCCTCAGAAATTCAAAAAATCCTTAATGAATGTTACAAGAAACTTTACTCTCAGAAATATGAAAATCCGAAGGAAATTGACCAATACTTGGAAGCACGCCACCATCCTAGATTTAGCCAGAATAAAGTGGAAATGTTGAACAGGCTGGTATCAAGTTCTGAACTAGTATCAACTATACAAAATCTCGCTAAAAAGAAAAGCCCGGGACTAGATGGCTTCACGTCAGAATTCTACCAAACCTTTAAAGAGGAACTAGTACCTATATTACTCAACCTTTTCCAAAATGTAGAAAAAGATGGAATCCTACCCAACACATTCTATGAAGTGAATATCACCTTGATCCCTAAATCAGGAAAAGACCCAACAAAAGAAAACTGCAGACCAATATCATTAATGAATATTGATGCAAAACTATTCAGTAAGATCCTAACAAACAGAATCTAGCAACACATCAAACAAATTATACACTACGACCAAGTGAGCTTTATCCCAGGATCTCAAGACTGGTTCAATATATGTAAGTCCATAAATGTAATTCAGCACATAAACAAATCAAAAAATAAAGACCATATGATTCTCTCAATTGATGCAGAAAAAGCTTTTGATAATATCCAGCATCCCTTCATGATCAGAACACTTAAGAAAATTGGTATAGAAGGGACATTTCTTAAACTAATAGAGGCCATCTATAGCAAACCCACAGCCAATATTGTATTAAATGGAGTTAAATAGAAATCATTTCCACTTAGATCAGGAACCAGGCAAGGTTGCCCATTGTCTCCATTGCTCTTCAAAATTGTAATGAAAGTTTTAGCCATTGCAATTAGGGAAAAAAAGGCAATCAAGAGTATTCACATAGGATCAGAAGAAATTAAATTTCACTCTTCGCAGATCATATGATTGTATATCTGGAAAACCCCAGGGATTTACTACGAAACTTTTAGAAGTGATCAAGGAATACAGCAACGTCTAAGGCTACGAAATCAACACTCATAAATCTGTAGCCTTTATATATACCAATAATATTCAAGCCGAAAAAACAGTCAAGGACTCTATCCCTTTCACAGTAGTACCAAAGAAGATGAAAATTTGGGAATTTATCTAACAAAGGATGGTGAAAGATCTTTGTAAAGAGAACTATGAAACTCTAAGAAAAGAAATAGCTGAACTTGTCAACAAATGGAAAAACATACCATGCTCATGGCTGGGAAGAATCAACATAGTTAAAATGTCTATACTACCCAAAGCAATATACAATTTTAATGCAATTCCTATTAAAGCTCCATTGTCATATTTTAAAGACCTCAAAAAAAATACTACGTTTTACATGGAATCTGAACAGACCTTGAATAGCCAAGACATTGCTCAGAAATAAAAACAAAGTAGGAGGAATCACGTTACCAGAGCTGAGACTACTGTAAATCGATATGATCAAAACAGCATGGTATTGGCACAAAAACAGTTAGATATATGGAACAGAATAGAGAACCAAGAGATGAACCCAGCTACTTACTGCTATTTGATCTTTGACAAGCCAATTAAAAACATTCAGTGGGGAAAGATTCCCTATTTAACAAATGTTGCTGGGTGAACTGGCTGGCGACGTGTAGAAAACTGAAACTGGACCCATACCTTTCACCATTAACTAAGATAGACTCTCACTGGAGTAAAGATTTAAACTTAAGACATGAAACTATAAAATTACTAGAAGTGCAGGGAAAACTCTTGAAGGAATTGGCCTGGGTGAATTTTTTATCACCAGGTTGAAGCAGTATCAAAGATACACTACTGGGACCTGATCAAACTAAAAAGCTTCCGTACAGCCAAGAACATAGTAAGTTTAGCAAGCAGACAGCCTTCAGAATGGGAGAAAATATTTGCAGGTTATGCCTCCGACAAAGGTTTAATAACCAGAATCCACAGAGAACTCAAACATATTAGCAAGAAAAGCACAAGTGATCCCATCTCAGGGTGGGAAAAGGACTTGAAGAGAAACTTCTGTAAAGAAGACAGGCACACGGCCTACAGACACATGAAAAAATGCTCACTATTTTTAATCATCAGAGAAATGCAAATCAAAACTACTTTGAGATATCATCTAACTCCAGTAAGATTAGCCCACATAACAAAATCCCAAAACCAGAGATGGTGGTTGTGGAGAAAAGGGAACACTTCTACATTGCTGGTGGGAATGCAAACTAATATATTCCTTTTGGAAGGATGTTTGGAGAATACTTAGAGATCTAAAAATAGACCTGCCATTCGATCTATAATTCCTTTACTAGGTATATATCCAGAAGACCAAAAATCACATCATAATAAAGATACCTGTACTAGAATGTTTATTGCAGCCCAATACATAATTGCTAAGTCGTGGAAGAAACCCAAGTGCCCATCAACCCATGAATGGATTAATAAATTGTGGTACATGTTTACCATGGAATACTATGCAGACTTAAAGAAAGATGGAGACTTTACCTCTTTCATGTTTACATGGATGGAGCTGGAACATATTCTTGTTAGCAAAGTATCTCAAGAATGGAAGAAAAAGTATCCAATGTACTCAGCCCTAATATGAAGCTAATTTATAGCTTTCATATGAAGGCTAAAACCCAACTATAGCACAAGAATATGGCGAAAAGGGCGAGGGGTAGGGGTAGGGTGGCTGGAGGGAGGGTGATTGGTGGGAATCACACCTATGGTGCATCTTAGAAGGGTACAGGTGAAACTTACTACATGGAGAATACCATGAAAATGCCATGAAGGCTATGTTAAACAGTTCAATGAAAATATTTCAGATTGTATATGAAGTGAGCACATTGTGCCCCAAGATTGCACTAATGTACATAATAATGATTTAATAAAAATTAAAAAAAAAATCATGAACTCAGTGACCTACTAGACTATGAGTTCATGAGTCAGGAAAGAGTCTTATTTGGTTTGCCACTGTGTTCCTGATGCCTTGTGTTATCATCTGATGCATAGAAGCCACTCAGATACTTTTTTATTGATTAAATGAATAATAATATAGTTATTTTAAATTTAATACAGATGAATTGTGTGAAGATTATATGCTGGTTCCTATATTTATCTAAATAAAATATCTAGAAGAACTGGTCTCAGAATGTTTAGTATAGAAAGCTGTCAGCCAGAGGCAGTCATGAGGAACTGGGTGTGTAAAAGCACATGCATTGTTATAAGTCTGCTTCTTTAAATTAAAGGTATATTCAATTTGCTCTAGGATCACAAAGGATGGAGAAAGCCATTTTGTAAAAATAAGTTAAAAAAAAAGTTTGTAAAAAAAAAGTTAAGGAAGGCTTCACAGGGAGCTAATGTTGGGGTTTAGAGTTGGATATACTTAGACGTTTTCTAGGGAAGCTGTGATTAGAAGAGAAGAAAAACATCCAGAGGAATATGCCAGTTGGTGTCTTAGTCCATTTGTGCTGCTATAGCAGAATACCCAAGAATGGGTAATTCATACAGAACAGAAATTTATTGTGTCATGATTCTGGAGAGTGAGAAGTCCAAAAGCTTGGTGCTGGAATGTGAAGAGGACTTTCTTACTGCATCATGCTATGGCAGAAGGAGGAAGAGTGAAAGAGTTAAGAGCTCAGATTCACCATCTCAATCCCTTTTATAGTCATCATTAATCCATTCATGAGGATGGAGCCCTTATCACTGGAACACCTCCTGTTAGCCGCTATCTTCCAGTGCTGTTACATTGGGGATTAAGTTTCCAACACATGCTTTTTGGGGGACACATTTGGATCATACTAGTGGAGTTTCAAAGTGTCCAAGAGCTAGGAAAGTGCACTGGGCAATCTTGATGATTGACTAATAGGAATAAGGGATAAAGGTTAAGAATGGCCCTTAAGATTCATAGTTTCCATCTTGGCCGTTAATTCCAACAGGGAATTCAGGAGGCTAGGATGGAAAAGAGTGCATACAAGAAGGAGTTTATTTATGGACATGTTAAGTTTAAAATACTTGCAGAACAGCTAAAAGAGAATATATGATAAACACTAAGAAATAATAGAATTGATGTTCATGAGAAAATTAAGTGAGAACATTTGAACTGAGTGCTTTCATGATATTAGAGGTAGCTGACACAATGTGAGTAGAGACATTCCCAAGAGGATGTTTAAAGAGATAAGAAATAAGTTGGTGAACAAAATTCCTAGTTGGGGATCTGTGCACTCTGAGGCTGAGATCATGTCCTTTTCATTTTCTTATCTGTGAAGTACAGTGTAGCACAACCCATGGCACTCAGTAAACCTTCATAGCAATTTTTAAAAAAAAAATATTGCCTTGAAAAGAAGCATTTTGAGAATGCAGTAAATGCTGCAATAATGGGTGCCAGTGAGACCAATTGTAAATTTTTTCTCTTCAATTCATGAATCCACTGTGGATGTTTCTACCTAGCTGTAAATTTATTTTAAACTGTGCATTATCTTATTGCTATGTAACAATTTACCACAAACTTAGAGCCTTAAAACAACATATTTTTTTAATAAGTTAAATATAAAATTACCACATGACCCTGCAGTTTCATGCTTAGGTAATATACCCAAAGAACTGAAGATAGGGATTTACCAATATTCATCGCAACTCTATTCACAGTAACCAAAATGCAGAAACAACCCACATGTCCCACAGATGTCCAGCAGACGAATGGGTAAACAGAATCTGGTATAACTATACAATGGAATATTATTCATCCCTAAAAGGATCTCCATCTAAGTTCTCTTTTTTTATTGCCAGATTCACTTCCTTGTGGAAGAAGGGGGGATGTTGGACTGAGGGCCTCAGTTCCTAGGCAGCTGGTGGCTGGATAATGCCCTCAACTCCTTGTCATATGCCTCTTTAGCATGGAAGTTTCTTTATAAAACCTTGAAAACCAAGAAGGCAATGGAATCAGCAGCAAAATGGACTTCCAGTCACCTTGCCACTTTCTGTTGGTTATAAGCATGGCTCTTGGCCAGCTCACACTCAAGGGAGATTACACAAATGTGTCAATACTGATAGGTAGGGATTCTTGGAATTCATCTTAGAGTCTACCTATCATAAATATGGCAGCCTTCACCATGCAGTGTTTCAGTGGTGCTTTGATAATTTACCTGAGGATGACCTTATGGTCTTTCTGACAGAATTTTCTTCAAGTAAATCCAACAACCATTTACTGAGCATCCATAATTCACTATGGCAGATATTAAGGAAAGGCATGATCCTTGGCTTTTGTGAAAATACAAAATACAGGTTATTCTCTTGATGCTGTCTCCTTTGTATAGAAAGTTTTCTTAAACATTATTAAACAGGACGCATGACCTTAGGTTGATTTGTGCTAAGACGATATTTATAATGTTTGTGAGTATATTGGACAAAATCTGATTTTTGAAGTTCATAACCATTTTTCTAATTGAAGAAAGGATAAAATCTTAAAGGGTACAAACCAAAGAATGGGGGTGGTACGGGTAATGTGTTTTTCCTGTGCTAATTTTCTTTTATATTTAGTCATTTGTATAAAAGGGGAAACTATTCAAAAATAACAAGTCTATGATAAATGTTTTGAAAACAATTAAAAAAATGGACATCTATGCCCTGTCATTCAAGTTTGATGGTAAACCTAAACAGATTGATGTAATTCTATAGAAGTCTACCCCATAGTTGTTTTCACCTGTGTAGAATAAGAAAGGCATGAGAGGAATGATATCTCCTCATTAGTCAGCTGTGAAAATAAGTTATAATCTAATATTAGACGTTTAAGAAAATTCAGCATTGTAGAACCCTTCTCGATACCTAATGTTTCTTCTCATTAGTCTGTTCTTTCCTCAGGCACATATATTCTAAATTTAGACAGTAGACTTGGCATCATTTAAATTGCATTGTCTCTCTTTTCTTCTGCATGTGTTCTTCATGGGAAACTGTATTTGGAAGTGAAGTGCTTGACCTCAGGCAGTGTCTCAAACTCATTTGTCTTGTCTCTGGCTAGTATACTGATTCCTTATCTTTTTATGTCATGACACTGTTTCCGAATGCTGCATGACATATCCACACTTATATTTTAAAGTTAATTAAAACTAATTTCAAGAGTTCTGCTTATTGAGGTAATAACATATATCCCATAGCATGAACCAGAAGGTTGGCAATTACTGATTGAGTGATATGATTAAGTGTGAGGAAATCTGTTTAGTGGTATATGTGATATAGTGAGCTAATCTTATTTTTAATATGTAGCAATTGTGTAAAAAAGGAAGTCTGATGGCTTTAAGATAGTATTTTAATGTTGCATTTATCCAGCTTCAGGTACAGAAATCATTCATTTAGGATTGTCTGAAACAAAGTGATCGTATCACTAGCATCCTCTTTCTAATGGCAGTTTCGAAGCACAAAGAGAAATCTTACTTCTGAGGATACAAAGGAGCTGCACCGCTTTTCAAGAGAAGAAACGAGTGAGGGAGTGAGGAAAAGTTACTTTAGACTGTGTAAAAAAGAGACTGCTTATATTCAAATCCATGTGCAAATACTCCCATTTTTTTACATTCATTTATCAGTTTGCTTAATCAACAAATACTGACTACTCTGTGCTATATACTGTGTAATACCCGGAGACAGCGGTAAACAGGACAAACGTGGGGCATCTTGGGCGCAAAAGCTGTGAAAAAGCTATGATTAAGTGAGTTATAAACAGTTATAAGAATTCCTGAGAAGATACTAGATTGTAACTGAGGTTTGTGTTTGCTTTTCACCAATTCACAATTCAATTACATTAAATATTTCTTTTTTTTTTTTTTTTTTTTTTGAGACAGTCTCAAGCTGTCGCTCTGAGTAGGATGCCATAGTGTCACAGCTCACAGCAACCTCCAACTCCTTGGCTTAAGCGATTCTCTTGCTTCAGCCTCCCATGTAGCTGGGACTACAGGCTCCTGCCACAACGCCCGGCTATTTTTGGTCGTAATTGTCATTGTTGTTTGGCAGGCCTGGGCTAGATTCGAACCTGCCAGCTCAAGCGACAGGCGCCGAGCCTACGTTAAATATTTCTAAGTAGTCCTTAGCAGGAAAAGAAAAAAGAAAAACGACTTGTCTACATATGGCAGCCTGAGCCACATGAGCCATTAAAACAATGGCCCTGAGTTTTGGTCATCTATGCCTTTGTAACATAAGAGGGGGAAATGTTGTAAAGCATAACAGCTTTGTATGAATACCATATAACATCAGCCTTGTAGACACAGCTACTCTGAAAAGTATGCACACTCAGTGCATACACACACAGATCAGTTTGTGATCGTGATTAATTTGGGTTTTTTCATCTTACGACATATGTAAGATTGTGTCATCTGCATGTTACCTTGTTATATTGAAAGAACACGAGCATGATAAACTTCTTTTTGAGTGCTGGACAGGGAAAGAAGTCTGGATGGCAATGAAAGAAGAAGTAATTAGAGAGTAGAAAGTTCTGTGTGTTCAGGGTGACATAGGATGTGGAAGAAAGTTACTAGAAAAGATGAAAAGGTCCATCCCCAATACAAATTTGGTTGATTTTTATAACATTGGTTATCTTGAGAATTTCAGAGAAGCTATTCTTTGCCTGTTTTGGTCAGTGACTGATAGACTTTTACTTCCAGAACTTAAAACTCAAGTTTGTTCAGTAGCTTAGTAAGTCATAGAATTAAATGGTGGCCAAATAATAATAGCAACAATAACTACAAAAAGACCATAAGAACATTTAGCGTATTTTAAAACTATGCCAAAAAGTTATCTCATGTAATCCTTACAACAAGGTACTTAAATATTATTGTATTTTTTTCCCTTTTATTGAGAGGAATACTGAGGTTTGGAATAATGGAGCTGATTATCCAGGGACACTCAGATGACATGTAGCCGAGTCCAGCTTTGGACCCAGTGAGTCTGACTTCATAGTCCATTCTGCCATCATTCTCTCAAGGCTGAATCCAACGCCAATGCATTGTCTTGTTTTCGTGGAAAATTGTGTGTTGAGTACTGAAAAAATCGGAACTGTTGGAAAATAATGGAACATACCTGATTTCTAAACTTAGAGCTGCCTGTATTTAGTTATGACTTGTAAATAAAGCACATTGATTTGTCTAACCACATAATTCAAATTATAATATATTTTAGCTTACATATATCATTAAATTAGAGATTGGTGTTACCTTTCTAAAGTCTAGATTGTTCCTCTGCTATTCACTATGTTATACTGAATCCTTGATGTAATCCTGGATAGCCTTCTTAATCAACAGAGTGACAACAACCAGAAAACAGGGAAGGTTCACGCAAACTGAACTCTAGCTTTGGGAGCTGTGATAAACAAGTCTACCAAGAATGAAAGACAGTGTTAAAAAGATGAAAAAGTGGCTCGGCGCCTGTGGCTTAATGGGCTGAGGTGCCAGCCACATATACTTAAGCTGGCGGGTTCGACCCAGCCCAGGCCCACCAAACAACAATGACGGCTGCAACCAAAAAAAAAAAAAAAAAATGGCCAGGCGTTGTGGTGGGTGCCTGTAGTCCCAGCTACTTGGGAAGCAGAGGCAGGAGACTTGCTTGAGCCCAGGAATTGGAGGTTGCTGTGAGCTATGATGCCACAGCACTCTGTCCAGGGTGACAGCTTGAGGCTCTGTCTCAAAGGAAAAAAAAAAAGATGAAAAAGTAAATATGGGGGGAATCAAATAAGGTCTTATTACATGAGTTGGTTACATAGCAGTAACTTGTTTTGATATTGACTAATCACAGAAGGAAAACTGCACTTAAAGTGAGAGACAAATTTATTCTACTTTTGAGCATCAAGGCGTACAGCCTGTGACTCTAAGACTTTGTAAAGAATGAGACATCAGATGCTTTAAACTTCTTCTATGGGCTATGCATTTGTCTTAATCTAGAATTTTATACATTTGTCAGTGTGGTCACAGAGTTGGTAAGTTAAAGTTTCTGATAAAAAAGAAATCCTGGTAGGGCAAAAATGGCAAGCTTTGCTAGAATGCAATAACATTTCCACAGTATTAAAAGATCTTATTCCACCCTGGGTATGTAACAAACATATTTTACTTGAACCAGAAAATCCCCATTTTGGCTCTTCTTAATTTGTTGCTTTGGTCAATAGCACTTTTAAGAAAATTGTTCCCATACTAGCTTTTCTAGTCTGGCCACCAAATTTTCCAGAATACCACAAATACTTCGCTTTTTGTGTCATGCCAGTATCTCAGGAATTTGCTGCATAGTAAACATTTGAAACTATGCAGACTGTGATCACCTTGGGGTTTGTGTGTCTTTTAGCAAGTCAACCCCTTTGCTTTTGCAGGAGTACAGAGGGGAACATTTTCCCAGAACTAGTCCCACAGTTTTTCTTTCTGTCCTTTCCGTTTCTTTTGGCTACTAATTTTGTTGGGCATTAAGACTGTGTTAAAGGATCACAAGTAGGATAGAATCAAAAAAGACCTCAAAGAGCACATTTTCTAGGATACTGCTTAACACATGTTATTGTTTCAATATACTAAAACACGTTTCCAGATACGAAAACAGGACTCTGAGAAAGTTCAAGCGATGAATAGAGTGAAGCTCTATTGTATATGTGTTTAAGAAATTCTTAATATCAGGTGTCAAGTGAAAGATCTCTTGCAGAATAAGAATCGTATGCTAATAACTGTATGCAAACAAGCTACTATCGGCCAAAAAGATAGGTTATTTTTATATAATGGAATGATTTTCTGGGTAAATTCCATTAATACATTGTACATTTGAGGAATCAGAATAAATATTTTATAAAAGATTAGGTTTGTTTTGTTTGTTTCTAGATAGTCTCACTTTATCATCCTTAGTAGAATGCTGTGGCCGTGGCGTCATAGCTCACAGCAACCTCAAACTCAAGGGCTCAAGTGATTATCTTGCCTCAGCCTCCCAAGTATCTGGGACTGCAGATACCCCCATACAGGCTATTTTTAGACAGGGATGTCTTGATCTGGCTCAGGCTGGTCTAAAACTTGTGAGCTCAGGCGATCTGCCCACCTGGGCCTCCCAGAGTGCTAGGATTATAGGCGTTAGCCACTGCCTCCAGCCAAGAGATTAATTTATTGAAAAATATTTATAGTTTCCATTATTTGTAACACTCTGTCTTATGTATGTTCACAGTATGGAGACGAGTCAGACACATAAATGCACAAAACTCTCATATGGCTCTTTGGGTCTAATCAGGAAGATGAAATATACACTTAGATGACAATGCCACAGGGTAGAAAATATTATGAGGACGACCAAGGGAAGCAGACTAAAAGCTTCTGAGAAATTATTTTCAGCTGGAAGATCAGATAAGGCTTGATGTAGAGTAGGTAACAATCAGTGTGGCCTTGATGGGCATGTAGAGGTTTGAATGTCCATGAGCTAAGGGGAGAATTGATATGCTAGAACTCCAGGCAGAAGAGTTAACAAAGCCAAATGCACTGGACTGAAAAACTTGAGTCTAGTCCAGGAGAGCAAGAAGTTGCGTTTGTGGAGTATACAAGAAGATGAGTAGAGAAATGTGGCAGAAATGGCAAAGTGGATCCAGATTACGGAGAACTACAATTGCTAAATCAAGTAGTTTGGGAACTGCAATTTATAGGCATTTAATATTTTTGAGCAGAGTAGTAATATAATTTGAGCTAGTGTTTTTGGATAGGTGTCATAGTTCATTTTGTGCTGCTATTACCGACTGGGTAATTTACAAACAATAGAGGTTTATTTGGTTTATGATTACAAAGGCTAGGAAGTCCAAGATTGAGAGGCTTCATCTGCTGAGGATCATCTTGCCACATTATAACATGGCAGAAGGTGTCGCACGGTGATGGAGCATGAGAGAGAATGCACACGTGCACAAACCCTCATGACCTAATCACCTCTTAAAGAGTTGTTCAGGGGAAATTCAAACTGTAGTGATAAATAAAAGTAACTTAATTTGATCTGTGCAAAGATCAATTAGAAGGTTATCCTGGGAATCCAGATGTCAGGTGAAGAGGATGTGAATCAGAGTGAGAACATAGATTTGGGGCAGATGTCAGAATGCAGGCATAGTCTTCAAGTATATTAGGACTATCCGGTGAAGGTAGTGATAAAATTGTGTTTTGAGTAACACAGACATCCAGAATATGTGTTGAGGGAGGATAAAGTGAGAAGAGGGCATTGGTGTATCAGCTTGTATAGTGTTTAGAACATGGTTTTATAAAAGGTAGGCTGAGAGCCACCTGGCTCAGAATCTCGTGGGGAGGGGCATGTTATTTAAAGTTCGGGTTCGTGGGCTGGATGTGTTTACAGTAATCTCACTAGGCATTAAAATTTGTGACTGCAGGATTAGAATTCCAACATAATGAGACGAAGAAAATTAATAGAATTTCTGTATGGACCTATAAATTTTGGGATTCCTCTGCAGACTCCAGCTCTCCTATTTTTAGACATGAGACAGAGTAAGATTTTTATTCCTGCTGTAAAGTAACTCTAAGTTGATGTCTAAATTTTAGTAAATCTTAAATATCTCTTCTACATGTTAAAGACAATGAGTACTGACAACTCTAAAACCTCTCTGGGGTCTCAGGCCCCTTTACTCTTTTAAAAACTATTGAGGCCCTCAAGCCCTTTTATTTATGTGGCTTACGTGTATTAATATTTGCTCTTTTAAAAATTAAAGCTGATATATTTAAAAATACTTATAAATTTCTCTAAAAGTAACAATATTAAACCCATTTGTATGTTAAAATAAATAACATGTTTCTATGAAAATTAACATTTTGAAAGCAAAAAATGTGAGAGGATTGGCAAATCTCTTTAATCTGTCTTAAGAACAAGGCTGGATTCTCACATCTGCTTTTCCGGTTAATCTGTTGCTATATGTTGTTTATGCTGAAATATATGAATAAAATCCAGGCTCACATAGTGGGTAATTCAAAAAGGGAGGCATATTTTAATAGCCTTTTTAGTTTACTACAGATATTCTCCTTTGATACTATATCAAAATTCTTTAACAAGGGATAGTTACTTAAACATTAGTTCCAATGCAGAGTCTAAAAACCGTATCAATGAACTTTTCATACCTAGTCAATTAACATGCATTGATCTGTATTGTATTGTGTATATATTTTTTAAAATCTATACATGATTTCATAACATTGCAGTAGTCATTTGTAAAATATTCATCCAGTGAGTAATGTAGATCTTCCAAATGTTGACACATTAAGTTATAAATATCTGTTTTCTGCTAATATTACCACCATTCTCATCATTGACAAGCTGTCAAAGTTACAAGGTAAAGATAAGTTTTCCAGAATTCTAGGTTTTGCTTGAAAATTTTTATCATTGACAACAAATACTATTTGTTTTCTTTGAAATGGCAAGATTAATATCTGTTTTTGGGACAATGTCAATCACATATTGAAGTCTGAATAATCACAGTTGTCAGTTGAAATTTCAAGTAAAAATGGAGTTTCATGGGATAGGGAGATAGTATAGCATGCAACTCAAACTAGTTACACAAGTACTTATCCTGAGAACAACTGTCTACTTTGGTATATAGGAAAAATGCTTTTTGTGCATTTCCCATTTAGTCACATAGAGTATTTTTTAAGTGTATTTAAGAGCCCATGTAATAAAACTAATAACTTTTAAGAATTTCCCTTAATAAGGGAATTCTTAGATGAAACAGGCCTTTTTTTGTTTCCTTTGCAAGCATTTCAAGAATATAGTTACTTCTAGTTGCTTGCCCATACCTCTCTGAGTGCTAAGTCATCAGCAATTTTACTTACATCGGTTTTGTACCATAAGTGAAAATAGCAAATAGTGTGTTGGTGTAATTATGAGCATGGTGTTGGCTCCTGGGCCTCCTGGAAAGGGTCTCAAAGACTACATTTTGAGAACTGCTGCTTAATGTTAGCATACTTATTGGCTGTTTTTCTGCCAAGGATATGGATGTTGCATAAACCAAGTCTTGGTGTTTACTTCCACATAATAATGATTGTATTTTCCGTGCTTTCTGCTGTCTCAGCCAGTCCACTGGCCTGAATTAAAGCGTAAATGCTATTTTGGGGGTAGCTGAGGGAGGCCCTGTTTGTATCCCACGTAACCCCACTTCCTTGGGATCAGACTGCCTTTCAGCAGCCTATACTTTGGGTTCTTTGTCTAGGGGCTTCCTCTGACTGCAGAAGTAGGCCTTGCCTGGGTACCTTGTGCAGGCTGGAATGCTGGGAAATTAGTGCTTGCCCCTCTTCAGCAGCCCTCAGCCAACCCCTGATGAGGGTCAGAGGGGAGACAGGTAAATAAGACTTGACTCTTCACTCCTACAGTCTTTTCTGCACTGAATCCCAGAGTTCTGGCAGGATTAAAGTCTGTTTTCCCACGGTGGTTTCTGGCTTAGTCACCCTGCTTTTGTGTTATTCCTTTTTCTCCTATCCTAGTCTGCCACTGTGATTCCTGTAGTTACCTCTTAAACTGCCCTCAGGGAATCCAGTAGAAGACAGAAGCTATTTGCTTGGTTCCTTTGCTGACTATCTTTTAGCTTTTGGGAGAGGGAAGAATTCCCCCCCCCCTTCCTGGCAACATTTTTAAATGATAGATTGTTAATAAATATAGAAATACCTTATTAAGCTAATCTTTTTCAGTTCTGTGCAGTTAGCCATATGTTCAGGAATGTGTAGGGTGTATGTTAGTTCATTCTTAAGGTCTGTGAATTCTGGAGGGTTGGCAGTTGGGCCTGGAGGAAGCTCAAGTATGGGTAAGTGGTATTGTCTTCCATAAGCATTAACAGGCAATGAGTAGTAGTCAGGACCCTTAAGTAAGACCAGACCACCCCAGATAGTATTCCTCAGGGCTCTCTAATAATTCTCTATTAACTGCTGAATACAGCCCAGATACTTAGCCTGACTTAGAAAGCCATCTATATTGTCCTCACACTAGCCATTTACTTGTCATTAATTCACATTTTGTATTTCATGCTCATTCTCTTCACTGTCCCCAAAACTATCTAACCTTGTTTCCTGCAAGCACCTCTACCTACTTTCGCTGGATAACTTTACTTTCCCTTCCACCCAATATTAATCTTAAACATGCATGCTCGTTCACGTAGAGTATTCCATCCATTCTAATTTCACTGGAGCTCTCACATTCTCTAGGAAGAAGCAACATTTAGTTGAAAAGAATATATGGTCTTTGGAATCAGTCTAAAGTTTGAATCCTAGATCTGCCAGTTACTAGCTGGACTTAGAGCAAAATGCTTATTCTCTCTCTTTTTTTTTTCCTGTGAGACAGAGTCTCACTATGTTGCCCTCAGTAGAGTGCTGTGGTGTCACAGCTGTGGCGTCACAGCTCTCACAGCAACCTCAAACTCTTGGGCTTGAGCGATTCTCTTGCCTCAGCCTCCCAAGTAGCGGGACTACAGGCGCTTACCACAATGCCCAGATATTTTTTGTTGCAGTTTTCATCATTGTTTAGCTGTCCCGGGCCAGGTTCGAACCTGCCAGCCTTGGTGTATGTGCCTGGCTCCTTAACCACTTAACAATGGGTGTTTAAACCTCTTATTTTAGAAAACTATTTATGACTCAAGAATGTAATACCCTTTAGCAGATTAGGTTAAGAGCAGATACTGATATAATTAAAAATACGCAAGAATTTCAACTGTGGTTATCAAAAGATGAGAGATATTTTGGTGATTCTTTTCTTTTATTCTTTTTCTAGATTTATATGTTTTGTACATAGAGTATATACAATTTCGTAGTATGTGTTTTTAAATCAACCAATCAATCAATCAATCAATAACTTGAGGCAAGATATTATCATAAAGAATTTTCTATTTTGGGAAGATCAATATTTGAATGTAAAGGTACAGAGGTGAGATGTCGGGAGGCAGGATCATACCTAACCATACATCAGTGAGAAGACACTGGAATGAAAGAAATGTGGCAGTGTGGGGTGGCGCCTGTGGCTCAGTGAGTAGGGCGCCAGCCCCATATGCTGAGGGTGGCAGGTTCGAAATCAGCCCCGGCCAAACTGCAAGAAAAAATAACCAGGGATTGTGGCAAGTGCCTGCAGTCCCAGCTACTGGGGAGGTTGAGGCAAGAGAATCGCCTATGCCCAAGAGCTGGAGGTTGCTGTGAGCTGTGATGCGACAGCACTCTACTGAGGGTGACAAAGTGAGATGCTGAAGAAAGAAAGAAAGAAAGAAAGGAAGGAAGGAAGGAAGGAGGGAGAGAGGGACGGAGGGAGGGAGGGAGGGAGGAAGGAAGGAAGGAAGAAGGGAGGGAGGGAGGGAGGAAAAGGAAGGAAGGAAGGAAGGAAGGAAGGAAGGAAGGAAGGAAGGAAGGAAGGAAGGAAGGAGGTGAAGGAGACATGGTCTTGGATGAATATGGATATAGGTGAGAGGGAGAAATACCACCAAAATCTCAATCCTACATAACTGATTACATTCAAAATCAGTCCTGTGAGTGATACAAACAAAATAATGATTTTTAGTATTCTGTTATTAAATTTTAGGATGATGAAAGATGCCCCATATACAGGGATAGAGCTTAAAAGAAGCTAAAATGTACCTTTCAGGATCATCACATATTATGTTAAAATTTTAGAGATGACCAGTTTCATAAACAAACAAACAAAAAAGTGAAATGCAGAACAGATCCCCAACACTGAACCTTGAAGAATAATTAAAGTCCAGAAATGCAAGAGGATAAAGGAGCAAATAACCCAAAGGAAAGTAGTAATGAGAAGGTAGTGGGAGAAAGAATAATTTCCATTGGATACTTTTTCTTCCATTCTTGAGATACTTTGCTAAGAAGAATATGTTCCAGCTCCATCCATGTAAACACAAAATAATTCCTTTATTAGGTATATATCCTGAAGACCAGAATGTGTTTTTGAGCCAGATTTAATTGTGTTAAAGTGTGCTTGGCTTTGTCTCATAAATCTAACAAGGATGCTGAGAATACAGCACGGTCTTAATGTTTAAGTGGTCTTTGCTAAGAACAGAACAGATTCCAAGCAACATTCAGTATCCATGGTAACATGTAGCTTGACATTTTCTTTGCACAAAGAGGAAATTATTTCCATTTATTTACACTTTCAGGGATTTAATGCATTATAATATCTGCATTAAACTCAAATCTAGCCTTGTGCTGTGCTCTAAATTACATTCTAGTTGTTTTGCATTGTACAGTAAATGGGTTTCCAAGTTTAACAAGCCCTCTAAATCCAAGTAACAATGAATAATATGAAATAAAATAGAATTCTTGATATAAAGGATACATAATCTTATTTTTTCATGGATAAAATTTTCAAGTTCATGTAAAATTAATCCATTAAATATGACCCTGTTAGACAATTTTTCCTTTTTATACTGAGTTTGTTTGTTTTTGAGACAGAGTCTTTCTCTGTTCCCTGGGGTAAAGTATACCAAGTTTTTATTTATTGTTTTTATTTTTTTATTTTTTGAGACAGAGTCTCACTTTGTCGCTCTAGGTAGAGTGTCATGGTGTCATAGCTCACAGCAACCTCAGATTCCTGGGCTCAAGAGATTCTCTTGCTTCAGCCTCCCAAGTAGCTGGGACTATAGGCGGCTGCCACCATGCCCGGCTATTTTTAGAGATAAGGTCTCACTCTTGCTTAGGTTGATTTCAAACTCCTGAGCTCAGGTGATTAGCCTGCTTCAGCTATAATTAACGTTAAATGAGGCAATAAGGGCAGGCCTGAATCTAATATGACTAGTGTCCTTGGAAGAAGAGGAAGAGATACCAAGGGTGCTTGCAGACTAGGAAAAGACCACGTGAGGACGTAGCAAGAGGTGTATCTGTAAGTCAAGGAGAAAGGTCTGAGAAGAATCTAAACAGGCTAACACCTTGATCTCAGACTCTCAGCCTCCATAATTATAAAATAAATAAATCTGTGTTGTTTAAGTCACCCATTCTGTGGCATGTTGTTATGGCAGCTTTAGCAGATAAATACACTTCCACTCTTTTATCTTGATTCAAATAATTGCCACTATAACCATTACTAAATAACTCCATTTTCCAATTATTTTAAATTTAATACTAATGTTAGCCTAAAAATGAGATTTCTTTAGATTTTTAATTTTTTTTAGAATTGCAATTTTATAGTTTTTAAATACATAATGACACAAAACCAATACCTTAAATAATATGTTGCAAGATTTGTCTCAATGAATAGGTAGCTGACAACATATAAAATTCTTAAAAAATAATAATTAATAGATTTAAGCATTTGCAGCTTCAGCAGTTTTTTTTTTTTTTGCAGTTTTTGGCCGGGGCTGGGTTTGAACCCACCACTTCTAGCATATGGGTCTGGCGCCCTACTCCTTTGAGCCACAGGCACTACCCAGCTTCAGCAATTTTGTTTAAAAAAATGTAGAATATAAATGTCTGAACACAATAACTAAGAAAATGCCATGAAGCTACATTAACCAATTTGATGAAAATATTTCAAATTGTATATAAAACCAGCACATTGTACCCCATGATTGCATTAATGTACATAGCTATGATTTAATAAAAAATTAATAAAAAACAAAGTAGGAAAAAAGTTCATTAGACCTATCTTTTTTTACTTAATTTTTATTAAATCATAACTGTATACAATTCTGTGGTACACTATGATGATTTGATATACAAAATGGAATGCTTAAATCAAACTTATTAACATAACCATCACCTCCCTTACTTATATTTGGGGGTAAGACATTTATAATATCTCTTACTTTTTTTTTCAGGCTTACATAACAGTTTTTAATATGAATAAGTCATAGTTATTTAACTTGTATATTGAAGTTGTTCAAATTTGTTTTAACAATCATGGTTGCCTTGAACATCTTTATATGTTAGTCTTTGAAGTTTTAACTCTTATTTGATGTCCCCTTTGTGTCAGACACTGTTTGAGGCTCTTTACATGTATTTTGTCACTTTAATGCTCACAACCACTCCGTGAGATGTGGAATCATCTATTTTACATTTAGGAATGCTGAGACTCCAAGCAGTTAAGAAATTTGCCCAAGGTCCCAGAGCTCAAGAATGGCAAGGGGTGGAACTGAACTTGCTCTTCCTAATCCTATATCCCATAACACCATTGTCCTACAGGAAGCTTCTCTTTCTAATACCATTACCTGTTTATTATTTTTCTTGTGTATTTATCTCACTGAGACTCATTTTTTTTTTTTTTTTTTTTTGCAGTT
Source organism: Arctocebus calabarensis (assembly GCA_963573935.1). NCBI lineage: Eukaryota > Metazoa > Chordata > Mammalia > Primates > Lorisidae > Arctocebus > Arctocebus calabarensis. The sequence goes on along the minus strand of CAUYON010039714.1, from coordinate 54,650 downwards.
TTTGGCTGGGGCTGGGTTTGAACCTACCACTTCCAGCGTATGGGGCCGGCGCCCTACTCCTTTGAGCCACCAGTGCCACCCCTCAATTTTCTTACCTATAAAACAAGGATGATAATGCCTACTATTATAGAACAAATTGTGTCCCCCACATTCATATGTTGAAGTCCTGACCTCTAATATGAGGATGTGATGGTATTCAGAGGTAGAACCTTTGAGAAATAATTAGGGTTAGATGAGGTCATGAGGGTTTCATAAGGGATCAGTGCCCCTATGAGAAGAGGCCCTGGACAGCTAGCTTTTTCTCTGCCATGTGAGGATCAACAAGGAGATGGCCATCTGGAAATCAGGAAGAAGCTCTCCCTAGTAGCTGACTGTGCTGGTTCTCTGGTTGTCTTGGACTTCCAGCCTCCAAAATGAATTTCTATTGTTTAAGCTGCCCAGTCTATGGCATTTTGTTAATAGAACCTTGAGCAGCCTAATACACCCACATAATGGAATTATTATAAAGAGTAACAGAAACAAGCTAAAAACATCTAGAATGATTTCTAACATTAATTATGGCGTTATACCAGGTATTGTTCTGAGTTTCAGATGTACTGTATATTATTTTCTAGGGCTGTCATAACAAAATACCACAAAGTGGATAGTTTAAAACAACAGACTTTATTTTCTCACAGTTTTGGAGGCTATACTCTCTCTGAAGCTTCAAGGGGAGGATGTTCTGATAGCCCTAGGATTTTCTTGGCTGGGGCAGCACAATTCCCATCCTCAGAGCCACCTTTTTTCTGGGAGATGCCTATGATTTGACTGGGTGCCCTAATTTCTATTTCAGGATTTGAGTCCAAATAAAAAGGCCCCTCACTCTAAAGGGCCATGCTTATTATCCTGTATCCTTCTTTAATAGCAAGAAAGACATTAAAAAGTTAGGCTTGGTGGCTCATGCCTATAATACTAGCACTCTGGGAGGCAAAGGTGGCTGGATCTCTTGAGCTCAAGAATTCTAGACTAGTCTGAACAAGAGTAAGATCCCACCTCTGCTAAAAATGAAAAACTGAGGCAAGGGGATCACTTGAGCCCAAGAGTTGGAGGTTGCTGTGAGCTAGAATGCCATAGCATTCTACCAAGGGTGGCAAAGTGAGACTCTATCACAAAAAAAAAAGAAAAAGAAAAAGAAAAGAGAAAGAAAAACCTTAAAATGATGATAGGAAACAGAGATAGCAGTGAAGAAAACCATCTGTCTTAGAGTTCTCAGACTCAGGTTAAAGTCTTGACTTTTTTGGGGGGGGGGACAGAGCCTCAAGCTGTCACCCCAGATAGAGTGCTGTGGCATCACAGCTCACAGCAACCTCCAATTCCTGGGCTCGAGCGAGTTTCTTGCTCTGCCTCCCAAGTAGCTGGGACTATAGGCACCCACCACAACGCCCAGCCATTTTTTGGTTGTAGCCATCATTGTTGTTTGGTGGGCCCGGGCTGGATTCGAACTCACCAGCTCAGGTGTACATGGTTGGTGCCTTAGCCCGTTGAGCCACAGGCGCTGAGCCCAAGTCTAGACTTTGCCTCTATGACCCTGGGCAAGAGATTGAGTTGTTTCCCCATCTGGAAAACAGGCCCAGGAACCCTCCTGTCTCTGGCTTCAGTGAGTAATTGAATGGCAAGGCAAATGTCTGGCACAAAGTAGACACAAGCCATGGAAAGTCAAGGAAAGTCATCAAAGTTAGGAGTGACATTTCCTATCCTAAGTGAGCCTCGTAGGCCTTAGGTAGGACCCTCAAAAACTTGTCTGAGATCAGATGACTAACAATGTGACTGTCATAAGAAGAAAGACAGAACTAGCCATCCTAAGAGGCCTAAAAAATAAATGTTTGCTGTGTTTTTTAGGACTGTTAGGATGGCTAGTTCTGTTTTTCTTCTTAGTTTAGTTCTCTGGTAGCAGAAGATGGTTTTAACTTCCAAGGGAAAATCTTGAAGTTAGCAATCTGATATTTTTTCTCTCCAGGGCTCCCTCTGTTCTAGCTCCCTAGCTCCCTATCCTAGCTCCCTCTATAGTATCTCTTAGTTGCTTTGAAATGTACCCTTGCATCATGCACATTAGGTGAAATCCTGCCAAATACCCTCCCTCCCACTCGCCCTCCACCTCCCCTCCCCTCTTTCTTTCTAGACTATCTTTGTGTTTCATCATTCATATGCATGAGTAAGTGCTTATATATTGGTTTCATAGTAGTATTGAGTATATTTGATACTTTTTTAAAATTCTTGAGATGCCACTATACCCATTCTTATGAAAATTTTTATGGTTTTTTAAAATCCACTGAAAATAGGTAATATGCAGAAAAATAAATTTCATGCTTTAACTTATGCAAGTTAACACTTTTTCTAACTTACCTTGTCTGAATATGAAAGTTGTTTGTGGTCCCTGTATGCTCGTAGTCATGAATGGCAGCGGCAAAGACCATTGCCAAAATTTCCAGTTCAGTGAGCCAGTGCTGTAAATTAAAGAAAGAATCCATGACACATAGAAAGCAGAAGCCATGCTTTCTTTCTATGAAAAGGACTTTAGTGCATTCAGTATTTGTAAGGATATGAAATTATTTATTTCTTTAAAATATTTTCTGTCCTCTTTTGCTTCCATTAATCGTGCATAATGTATGCTTCATGAGGTCAATAATTGTTTTGTGGTCTTGTAAGTTCAAACTTTAAAATATAATCCTTGCTAATTGAAAAAGGAGCCATTGTCAAGGCTTTAAAAGATAAAATTCTCAGGCCTACCAATTTCAGTTCTTATGAAATCAATTGCAGTTCAGTAATTTGTATATGTAGGTTATATGTCATTAAAATGCCTTTCAACTCAACTTTTATAGAAGACACTGCTATGAGAACATGCTTCATCTAAAAGTTGAAAATATTTACTTTTACTCGTTAGAGAAACTGAACTTTGTTTTTATATTTAAATATTTAGAAGAGTCCCTGAGAATTCACCAAACTTTCTATTCATAATGCATATGTGACTATGCAATTAAACTTAAAAGTGATAAAGGAAAGAATAAATGCTTTCACATAAAATATAGGACCATGCGTTTCATTTACATTGATCTTTCTGTAACTATCTGAATGATTTAACAGGATTTCTTTATTATTATGAATTCATTTATAAATAATTAAATAGTTTCTTCATCCTTCACACTTTGCAAAACACTTTTACTACTTTGGCCAAATGTTAACCTATGTGACTATTTAAAAGTAAACAAAATCAAGTAACATTAAATTCACTTTCCCAGTTACACTAGCTTCATTTCACTACTCACTGGTCACTTGTAACAAATGGTTGCCATATAGAATAGCACAGATACCAAGTTTTTCCATCATGACAGAAAATTCTACCAGACAGCAGTGCAAGTAGATGGTATTTGATGACAGGAATGGAGAATCCAAAATGACATGGAGTTCACTCTTAGTGATCTATAACCTAAACAATTAAAGACCTTGTACACAAAACAGAAAAATATCATACAAACTGTATGCATACTTGATAAAATTTTGTTAAACAAAGATGCAATCTGGGGGCAGCTAGAGAGGCCGTTTGAAGAAGGATGGACAAAGACTGATTGATAGTTAAGTGCAAAGTTGGAGGCAGAGAGATTTCAAATAGAAAGAGAAGTGTGGAATGATTATATTAAAATGCATTGAACTAGAATTGCCAAGAGTACAATTATGTAGGAGAGTCAAGGGAAGTGATATTTAAAAGAGGGTGGAGACCATGGCAAGCCTTGATGGATTACCTTGATTAAAGCTGGTTAATTTGAATTCTGTACAAAGGCTAGAGAAACCCATTGTAGGTTCATGAATCAAAAATGCAGGAGATGGAAACTATTGAATTTATAGTTGCCAGAGGCATGGTCTTATTAATCTTTGCTCCCTTTATAAAACCCATCGTAATATTTAGTCAGAAACACGAACTTGATATTTTTTGTTGAATTCTATTTTGTAATTGAATTTTGCATTAGGAAAAGGTAGTAAGCATAGAGAAGAAGAGTGTGGAATCAGACAATCCTGGTTTTAAATTTCTTGATCCTCAGGAAAATAAATTAGTTACCCTATCAGTTATAGTTCTCATGAAAATGGGATTAGTCATCATCCCCGAGGGATTTTGAAAAGATTTTAATGTATACATTGTCCCTAACACAAGTCTTGTCATATAGTAAGATACAAAGTAAATTTTTTTTCACTTAATTTACTACTTTACATATATCATTTAATACATTAAATCTAGAAAATAATAGCTAATGTATCTTTAATGATTGCAATTCAAGTATGATTGCCTCAGAGTTGGATGACTAAAACAGAAATGATTTTCAGAACCAAAGGCAGTCAATATAACTAGTTGTTCTGTGTTTATAGATTCATTTAATTGTGTGTCATTAAAAGGAAGAAAGTGACCTTGTTAATAGCCTGCATTATAGGCTGAACTGGGACTGAGCTGCCAATGTTCCCAATGAAACTATGAAATTAAACACCATGAAATGAATAGCAATTGAAGTTAAACTAGTTTCTGTACCCCAAGAAACCCATTGTTTTAATAAATAAAATTCTTTCTTAAAAAATTACCTATTTTCTTAAAGTTTTATTTCAATTAGGTATAAAAGAAATTGGTTTTATTTTAATTAGGCATAAAAGAAATTTATACCTAATTTCTTATTGGTTTTATTTATAGATTTACAGATTTAAGTGGGATTTTTAAAAAGCAATACTCAATATCTACTATGATAACATAAAATAGAAAGCTGCAATAGTAAAGCAGTAAAAGTAAAATAAGTTAGGAAATCAAAGATAAAATTTAATTAGAGATTAGCTCATAAATATCTCAAGCTATTTTCTTGCTAGCAATCAAAATTGATCATAAATGTATTTCCTGTTTTTATTCTAATTTATCTCTACTTCCCATAAATAGTACTTTCTTCATGAATCCTTCTTATTGATTGCTACAGTACGACCTTAATGATTAAGTTTGCGTTAAAATAGTTTAGAAAAAGAGAAACACGGAATTTTCACACTTAATTTTAAAATACACCCATTTTGTATTAGTGAAAGTAGAATTTTAAACTGATTGTTAGCCCCTTAGCTGCTGATCCATTTTGTGCTGGTATCCAATGACAATAACTCAGAAAACTGACGCTTGAGTTCATAGATTTTATAAATGACTCACGAGGACATGCCAAGACAATGAACCCAAATTACATCACTCTTCCCAACTAGAGTAGATGTCAACATCAAACCAAGGCTCTTCTGATTCCCAGTGGGCAGAAATGAAGGGTTAAAATGACTGTTGTGAGCAATGGAGACATTGCACTTCACACAGGTGTTATTGCAACTGCAGGTTGTATTTTATATGGAGAAATGCTCAGGCTAAACTTACTGTAAAATGAGCAGTCATCAGATTACTGCATATCATAAGGAGCTATTGACTGCCACTAACAGCATGTGTAATAACAATAGGAAAAAAAAACAAGGAAGGGAACTAACATGAATAGTGCATTTCAGTTACCCTTCACTATGTAAATATTCATATCCTTATATTGCAGATAGCAAAGCTGAGTCCTAAAGAATCGGACTAATATGCCAAATGTCACGTAGCTATCTAGTGGCAGAGTAAGCAGGTAACCCAAAATCTGTCAGATTTCAATGTTTCTGTTTCTTCTGTGGATCACAATAGCATGATCACTCAAGGGAGACAATCTGCTAAACACATTCTTCTACGATGTGTAAAGGAGAATTTTCAGCCAATTTAACTAGATACATAAGTAGATAGAAGCTAATAAAGCTTGAACTTATATCATTTCCACATCCGAATTACTCACTGTGTTTGTGTGCTTGTGTGATATGTGTGTACAGTACTGTATGTATGAGGTGGGGCGATTTTCAAGTCAGAAAAATTATAGTTTTTGGCTTCTAGTGTATCTAAAAGTACATCATTAACACCTGTGTTAGCTGAAAGTGATGGGATTGGACACATTTTTTCTCTTTCCCTTTGAATAGGCTGAAGTAGTCTTGTTATGTTACTAGTATAGGAAACTTGTATATTGTAATACACTTATTTTTTATATTAAGGTATGTGTTAATAAATACTAAGTATTAGGCTGTACAAATATGATTTTATTGATTCCATTGCCATTCTAAAGATGATTGATGTCATTAACAACATTTTTGTGGAAAAGGCACCGCAGTACAGAGTGAGGGAATTAGGAAGTGGTAGGATAGCCTAACTGATTTCTGCTTGTCCAGAGTTGCCTGGGAAGCCATTTACTGTGCAGAGCAGAATCTCTACATAGTTTGTAGGATAGAGAAATAGTTCCACAGTTTCTATATACTGATCAGAGAAAAACTGAGTCATTCCAGAGTATGGAAGCCTATTTCTGGGATGTAGTCAGTGAGCTACAAGTTCCAAAGGAAATAGATTTCATGTCATCTCTCTTGTCTTCTACTCTTACTGTTAGAGAGAACACAGTGCCAGGAGTCTCCAAGTACAAGTGTTCTCTGGCCAAGGCCCTTGGGTGATTTCATGTTCAAAGAGACATGTGGAGGCGGCTTGGCAGCCCTTAGTAAGGCATTTGCTCTTTAACAAATGGACTAAGTTACCACACATCACTGTCATGGAGGCACAGGCTACAAGTAAATCAAATGACAAAGGAGGGAGAGGGAGACAAGTGGTAGACTAGCAGCCACTCTCTCCTGCAGGGTTCAGGGCATTCCTTATGACATGAACAAACAGAGGGACAATGGTTTCATTGCGATCCCTTTCAGACAATGGTCCTTAAAACATCTTGCAAGTGACAGGATGCATTACTCGCCTGACAACATTGGGCTACAACTGAAGTGCTCCATAAATGTCACACTGATAAGGCCATCCTGACATAGCAGGGCATCAACCCAACACCACCTTAGGTGAGCCAGCCTTTTCCATGTCAAATGTGAGGGATAACAAAGGGCTGGAGAGTTTTAGCTAAATAAATATTTCTACAATACCTTTGTTTGTTTCAAAGAACCAACACATTCTTATGCATGAAAGTTAATATTCACCAACCACAACTTTCTCATGTAAAGAAAGTTTGTTAAAAGAACTATACCAACCCTGTCAAAACTAGCCTCATTTTGCCAAAATACTCTATACACTTGTAAACTCATTTTGCCTTTCCTTTCACCATTTATTGTAAAAGTTTTTATTGTTCTTTTTAGTTTAAATATATTTTTCTGGCAACGTCAAAGTTCTATCACCAAAAAATGTCTGTAATGAGAAAACTAGTGGATGATTGAAGAGCTGTTGACAGATTTTTGCTAAAGAATGAATAAAATCAGAAACATATTTCTGAGCCAAAACTGGTAAAGTAGAGGGAAGTTATATTTTGGTGAGTCATGGCCTCCTCATAAAGTGACTATATGATCTTTACTAATAATAACTTTAACTTTCTAGGAGTCATGCTGGGCTGGGCCTGATTTCTCAGTCTTTCAGAAAAGCTTGAATGGTTGCTAGGTCCTGCAATAAGTATTCCTTTTAAGTCTGAGAGTAAAGTCACAGTGTGGATTTGAATTTCTCTATTTATGTACTAATATGACATCCCCTATCTGTTCAATGTTACCCTCAGGCTGGAGGTTCCAAAGCTGAAATAGTAGACTTTTATTTGGCTCCATTTATACTTGTGACAAATTAAAGAAAATGTACTTAAGCAGAAACATATTTTAAAAGTATGCAATTCTGGTTATCTCCCAGCCTAAAATGGTTTATAGTTTCCTCTCTGCCCTCCATTCTGAAAGCAAGTCCTAGGATGAGGAGATGTCACATGCCCACATCTCTGGGAACCCACCTCAGTTTGGCAGCTTCAGAAGGAAGGGCTGCTCCTCACTTCTCACCTGTGGAGAGGCATCCTAGTTTCCTGATCTCTAAGATGTTACAGATATTCCAAGCTGCCTCAGAGTTCCTGTCATCTCCTCACTATAATCCCAGGATTTGCATTGCTGAATCCCACTCATTCACCCACCCACTCGATTCACATATTCAAAGAAGAGAAAGAAAAATTTGACATGAATAATTTCCCCAAATCCCTTTAGAATTTGATTATGATTGACAATGCAAGGTCAGTTTAGGAGAACATAATAAATTAGGGCCGAGCACTCTAACTTTTCTATTGACAATCTTTTCTCTAAGTTCCCTTTGTAAAATTTGACTGAATCCTATGGGAAAAGAAATTTATAAACAAAAGATGTTCTACACTCCAAATTTCAGAAAAGTAAAATGTTTTTATTTGCCTCTGGGTATCTTTTTCCACTGAATTAAAATATGTTTTGGAAATGTATATTATAAATAACTCATTTACCCTCCAAAACCCAAAATATTATAACTTATATTACTTGTTACTTATAATAATTTTATGGGCATTAAACAGACCATGGGAACTTTAGGGCAATGGACATTGACGTTTCCAAATCGAGGGACTTCAGCTACAAAGCCTCTCTTACCATGATACCTGTATGAAGCATAATGTAATGCACCGTTTGGCTGACGTCAGCTGCATGAATCAGATTGTGGTAAGGATTTTTGTACTTGCTGTAACCAACTTCTAAAGCTTCTGCAAAGGCGATTAGGCAAGAAACAGGAATCTGTGGAAAGTAATAATTATGAGTATATTGTGACCAAAAGCGTGATATTAAAGATGAGCACAGTGTCTGGCATGGGACATATTAGTGACTCAGCAGTTTCTTTAAATCAAATGTGGATTGTTCTGAAAAACCTGTTCATTAACATATTAACTTTCAATCCCAACTATTTAACTAAGATAGATGAAATAACAGTCTTATCCATCCTATAATATTTAAATTTTTATATCCTCCAAAATCAAGTAAGAAGTCTAGTTCTTAAAATGGTAAAAACTTCCAATATAATTCATGAAGTCTACTTTTTCTATCTGTAATGCAAGGGGGGTTAAAATAGATGATCTCCCATACTTTCCAGCTCTAAAAATATCATGGTTCTATATGAAATGATAAAAATTACAAGTTGCAGACTACTCAGAAGTCTAGATCAAATCATTTGCTTGGCAGATGAAGTTAGTTACAAGCTCATTCATTTCAATTTAAGAAAAACTGCCAATAAAGGTTTATTCTGTGTTTTAGGAACATTGGAGTTTAAATCATATTTCTTTAAGACATAGCTTTGAATTTCTGCTTGAATATTCGGTGAACAAATCAGGGGATGTTGGTATCTTGTTGGCCTCATGACTGGATATATAGATATGCCAGTGAGTTCTGCAGAATGATTCTATCCTATGGTGAACTTGTTCCCCTAGTTCTGTGACCTGCCGACTAAAATGAATTGATTAATGACTCAATCTGTTGAAAATTCACTCAAATGAAAATGCTACATTTTAATTCTTATTCAAATAACCAATTCTAAGAGCATTTCACTTTTGTCTTCTGTTTCTCACCTTGAAACGGTTGATAAGATCATATCTGGTAAACAGTTCATAAATTATAAACTTCAGACTATGCTCTCCACTTGCTTCATTGAGGGCAAATACATCAAAAGACCATTTATCAACATCCTGTAGAAAAAAGACTAAATAATTTAGGAGGCAACATCTATAGTTCTGTTTCTTTCTATGAAGAATATTCAATAGCTCAAGCAGTGTTCATTGTTTTGACTTAGCCCCAACTGCACTTTGTTAACAGAGTCTTATATCACAGGGCCACTTTAGAATCCATGAGTCTACAACCACAAAAACAAGGACATATGGTTAACATAGCACCAGTATCGGTAATAAACTGGATGACACTGAGACATTTCCCTTATCTTTAATCTCTGTCTTACGTCCTGTCATAAATTATTTTCCCAGCATGGGCTTTCTTTTAAGGTAGAATTGCTGGTGATATGGGTGATGGCAGTTGAAAGATGGAAGGAAGATAGCCCCAATTTCTCTTCCTCACTCACTCACACAGGAGTTTGTAATTGCTTAAAGATTTAGTATCTATGTTCTCTTTTAAGATGTAAGAGAGAGGTAGACTGTAAATTACCTTCTTTTTATATCAAAAAAAATTTACCTTTTTTTTATATACACTACTTTTCACTTGTTACTCACTCTAACCTTGAATCATTTATACTTTCTTCCAGGGACAAGTGGCAAGAGAGAGGAAATGGGCCTTTTGGTTAAGGAAGAGGATTGTTATTTTGGTATTTCATGCAATTCCCTAAGGAAGCAGGCCTGTAGGGAAATAGAAAGGTACCCCCTAACAGGGAGAGGGCACAATGCCCAGGGCTATTAAACCACTCCAGCTACCTCATGATTTTGCTTTAAAATACTTAAAGCAGCACAGAAGTCAGTTCATTCTACCATTTACACACACATAGCAGGTTTAGTATTGAACAGTAAGTGGGCAATTGTAAAGCTATGCATTGATTTTAAATATGAGTAAGCTCTTTTTAAGATTTTAATCAGTTAGTATATTTTTATGGAAGCCAACTCTATGTGCGATAACATGCTAAAATTAAACTAAAAATCTGATAAAAAAAAGTTTTCAGTCTCTTTTAAAAAAATACTTCCCTTGAAAAATAATAGTAACGGCTTCCAAAGCTATTTTTAATCTCTTGGAAACAAACACCAATAAGATTTTTTTTTTTTGGTTTATATGTATGCCGCTATTAAATTCCTTGCATTTGGCCCTAATTTGATCCCCAAACACTTGTTTTATCTCTTTGCAAATTATAAATCTTTAAAAGTTCTGCTAGAAGACATTTTACCACCAGGAAATCTCAAAGGAGCCCAACAAATCTTTTATCAAATTCCAAAGCTAACACAGAAGAGTTAGCTCAGAATCTTAGCAGGCTGCTATTTATATTTATAGTTCCAAGTAGGGGGTTCTCCCTGAGTAAAAGGTTAATTCTCCATTTCTTGGGAATTTTGATAAACAATGATGATTTACATTTGTAAACTACTGCAGATGCTTGGACTTTATGTCATCAGAGGGAGAACAAACAATACAAGGAGGTTTCTCAGAGAATGAAAATTATTGAACTAAAAATTTTTCACTCGGTGGTATTTCTTTCCCCAACATGTTAGTACATACGTATTTACTATGCTACATTTTAGAAAAACTTTTGAATTCTCTCATTCAGTATTTTGACACTTGTTTTTAAGCAAAGATTCTCAAAGTACATATAATAAAAATAAGTAATTTTCTTGCCCATGGTTGAGAAAATGAATAGAGGAGGCAAAATCTCTCAAGAACCGAGGAGTGATTAGTACCCTCTGAATGTGCCATTCTAGCCTCAGCTATGTATTCTTCTTTATTACGAGTCGAGTATCCCTTACCTGAAATGCATAGGACTAGAAGTGTTGTGGATTTTAGATTTGTTTTTCAGATTTTGGAATATTTGTATTATGTATTTACTGGTTGAACCTTCCTAATCCAAAAATCTGAAATTCAATATTCTCCAAAGAGCATTTTCTTAGAGCATCATGTCCAAAAGTTTTGGATTTTGGATCACTTTAGATTTTGGATTTCAGATTAGGGATATTCATCACATATGCTTCAGGAGCACAAACATGAAGGAGCACCACCACCGCCCCACCACGAAAATGAACTAGCTTTTTTTTTTTCTTTTTTTTGAGACAGAGTCTCACTATGTCACCTTGGGTAGAATGCTATGGCATCACAGCTTATAGCAACCTCAAACTCTTGAGCTTAAGCAGTTCTCTTGCCTCAGCCTCCCAAGTAGCTGAGACTACAAGCGCCTGCAGCTGTCATCATTGTTTAGCAGACCGGGCCAGGACAAACCCGCCAGCTTTGGTGTATGTGGCTGGTGTCCTACTCACTGAGCTACAGGCACTGAGCCTACCTTTTTAAATTTTAAAAAATATTTAAAGGGCATTGCCTGTGGCTCAAAGGAGTAGGGCGCCGCCCCGTATACTGGAGGTGGTGGGTTCAAAATTTAAAATTCAATATGCAGAAGAGAAGCAACAAATATAAAGAATATGCTTAAAATAATTTTTTAAAAAGTGTAATACAAATTTAAAAAAGGAATGCAATATATAAATCAGAAATAGAGCAACCCAAATCTCCTGTTGCCATTATCCTTTAAATTCTTGTTTAATTCAAGAAACCACCATGGTGATTTGGGGGGAAATAAAATTAAATTTCCCCAACCACATCAGGTGATAGAAAGAAATAAGGAATTTAGAAGGATACTGCTATCAAAATAACATTTAGGAACAATGCCGCCCCCATACACACACAGAAGATTGGACAAGTGAGCTGGTGACTTTTCTCATTTCAGAGTTTCAACTTCAGTTATTTCTAACAACATAGTACAGCAATTGGGCCTTAAAATAGGACAGCCACTGGAGATGCCAAAGACAAGAGAGATAAACTTTTTCTTAATTTTATCTTATATTTTACATTTTTTCAACTTAAAATTCTAAACATTTTCTTCTATATGTTTTTAAAAAACTTTTATATGTGTTGACTAAAACATTTTTATAATGCATTTAATTCTTCCATAATATATTCATAACAAAACATATACATTTTGACAAGTACACATACTAGTACCTACTCAAAATGGAATCCAAGATCCACATAAATACAGCATGAAATAAAAGTCACATATGCCTGTGTGCACACACATGCATTTATATGCATTGATGTTTTTAGTGTACACCAGTCATCGTTTAAGTCTACAATGAATCATGATTTGGATTTGTAAATGGTTAGAGTATTTCTTACATTCCAATATGCAGATATATTCTCCTTTTCTCCCAGCAATTTTGAGGAGATTGTTTAAAATGATTATTTTATAAATGAAAATAATTAAAATTATATCACCTTTAATGTTACTATGACAGCTGCTGGATATGCCAGACCAACCATGTGATATGATTTTCTGTACATTCTGAAAAAGACAAAAATAAGTGTATATATAAAAACTATATACTCAAAGTTTTTGACTATTTATTAAATATAAGGGAAAATATTGCTTTTAGCTCGTTCATTTTTTGCTAGTTACATGATCGCTTTGTAGCAACAATGATAAGTGTAGCCACTGTGTACTAAGCATTTATAATACGACAGATGTTAATAGCATTTTGTCTACTCACAACCACGCTATAAAGTTAATGTAATTTTAGTTTCCATATCAAGATATCCTTCCCTGAACTTATTCAAATACAGACTGTACTTTGCATATGCAGCAATACTTTCTAACATGCCACCATATCCATGACAATAGGATATTCTTGTTTTGTGTCCATTCATGTGCTGAATGTCATTAAAATATTTCTGTTGCGGCTTTTTGTAAAAATGGAAATTATAGGAGGGAATACACAGTATCATCATAACTTACACAATTTTTTTTTAGTTAATAAGATTGGCGGAATAATATGGGCAAAAATTGCTTAAGTTTGTTCAAACTGCAATTCAATATTATTTATGAAAGATTATTTTTTGAAATAAAACCAAGTATTTTTACATTTCCACAATAGTATCAATAAAAAAGTATTTTTGTAAATAAATAATTTCATTTTTTTCATCTTCTAGTGGGCAATTAAAATGACATAAACCAAATATAGGAACTTCCATTATTGGTTCATGCAAGAATAGAATCAATATGGTATTTTAATATGTAAAAAATAGTAGTAGGCTTCTATTTGGGACTCTGAGAGATACATTTCCTCCATAAAGTCCTGGGAAGAAAGAATCCATGCCTCTTATTTCAAGGTAGTCCACTACACACTGCATTCCTTAGATATATTGCTATAACTTCTTCCCACTATCTGCCAAATGTCTAGGTAATACCAAATTTTAATTAAATATAATGATAAATATGGTCAATATAAGAAATAATTAGGTAGAAAATATTCTGTATCTTTCATAAAGCCACTATGAAAGATACCAACTTTTTTGACTCTACATACCTTATGTTAAGAATTCATGGGACATATTACTTTGTTTTTATTAAAAGGGCATCATTTTCTTAATGATAATGAAAGCTAAGTAATTAATCATGTTTTCATTTTTAATCTTGACTTCTTGGAACCTCAGAATTAAAATAATGGTATTTAATTACATCTCTAGCCTAGGCTTTCTTGATAAAGTATCTTTGCATTTTATTCCAGAGGTCTTATTACTTGATTTTCATGCTTCTATTGCATGTTTATTTTAAAAGACCATTAATCAGTAATATTAAAAAGTTAGCCTTATCCTCTATTTCTATTAAAAGATTTCAGAAGAGTTTATAAATAAAAACATTGATCTTAATTGAGATAGTAATAATTATTAGAATCTTACAGGGCAAGGAAATACTAATACTACTACAAAAGATCTAAAAAATATTTACTGTTAATGATGATACTTAGTTTTTTAAAACAAATAGTTTTATCTATTTCTATATCATTATTACTAAAAATTAGAGGTACAGGGGAAATGAGAGGGTGATAAATAGGTAAAAGTGTCAATATAAAAATCAAGCAGGAATAAGAAATATTAAAACGTTAAATAAATTAAGCCAGTGTGACTTCATGGCACAGAAAAACAATACAATGTAGCAAAGAAAACACATGTTCTGAACCACAAGTTGCTCATTAGCTGTCTGACTTTCAGAAAGCTATTTAATGTCACTCCCTTATAAAATAAGAATAATCATCAGCTTTTGTTAAGGCTAAATGATATTAATGTCTAGAATAATATAATAAATATTCAATAAGTTAGCTATTATTATTAATAAGACTATTTCCATTATTCTGCATCCAATACCATTGGTTCCAACTATTAATAATCCCTTAGAGCTCCCTGGGCTCAGTGGGACCTCTGGTGCTATTGAGTTTCTTATACTTGAAGTAATCTCAGAAATGAATATTGATGCACTTTGTCATTACATGGAATGTAAAGAAAGACAAAGAGGATTATCCCTCCAAAGTGAGAGAGAAACTTTCCAGTTATCACACTTTTCTAATAGAAAATAATCAGGAATAGAATTCTAGGATAGAAAATTAGAAATAGAAAGTTAACAGTCAAGCTGAGAATCAAATCAAAGATGGATTACAGTAGTAAGAAAGAAAATAAAATACCTAGCAGTATACTTTAAAAAATGTGCAAAACTTCTACAAGGAGAATTATGACATGCTGAGGAAAGAAACTATAGAGATGTAAATGGATGGAAAAATATACCATGCTCATGGATCAGCAGAATCAACATTGTTAAAATGGCTATCCTACCCCAAATGATTTTAATTCCAATTAAAGTACCAATGATTTTTTTCCATAGTTTAACACTTTGTTTATAACCAGAAAAAGCCTGAATACTCTATGCAACCTTACATAATAAGAACAAAGTGAGAGGTTATCACTTTGCCATACTTTACGCTATACTACAAGGCTATCATAACCCAGACAGAATGGTCCTGGCACAAAAACAGAAGCATGGACCTATAGTTCAGATCAGAGAACCCAGGAATGAATCATCCTCATATTCTCATCTGACTTTTGACAAAGCAGATAAATACATATACTGGGGAAAAGAAGCCATTTCAATAAATGGTGCTGGGAAAACTGGATAGCCAGATGTAAGAGACTGAAATGCACCCTTCTCCACCCTTTCCCATAAAAATTAACTTACAATGGATAACAGACTTAATCTTAGGACAGGAAACTATTAAGATTACTTGAAGAAAATGTTGAAAAAACTCATATCGATATTGGTCTAGGGTAAAATTTTATGAAGAAGACCCCGAAAAAAATCACAGTAACAATAAAAACAAATAAATGAGACCTGATCAAATAAAGCTTCTGCACAGCCAAGAACACAATCATAAGCGCAAACAGACAACCCACAAGATGGAAGAAAATATTTGCTATACTATACAGTCTAGTAGCTTTTGTGACAACCTAGATGGAACTGGATATCCTTCTTATAAGGGAAATTTTACAGGAATGGAGAAACAAATGGAAGTAACATCAATGAAAATCAAACTGAGAGAAAAGGGAGGTGGAGGTGGGAAAATTTATACCTGTTGGATATAGTGCACACTGTCTAGGTGGGAGGCATTCTGATAAACTTAACTCAATTTGTGCAAAACACATAGTATGCAAATAAAACACATGTACCTGTCTCAAATTCTGCAATTTAAAAAAAGAAAATTAAAATGGAAAATTAAGATGCATCATCCTGGAAGCAGAATGAGCATGGGAGAAACCTTAATATGGTTGCCTGACACTTTAGTAAATGGGTGATATATTACAAGTTGCTGAAAAAGGATAATGCATTTCCTGGGCTCCTAGAGGTAGTGAAAGTCCAATTGGAAATATGGTGGCTTACTTAACAAATTTTTCATAATAATTACAAAATATAATTCAAAAATTAAAAGAAGTTATACTTTACACCAAGCACTGGGTTAGGACACAGACTATTTAGTGGAGGGCAAGGAAAATACAGGGCTTGTTCCAATAGTAAAAAGACATTAAAAAAAATAAAAAATAATATAGGATTATAGACAGGGATAAAAGCTCTGAGGTAAACCACTGGCTGGGGAGCAGTACTAAGAACACATACAGAGTGATCAAAGAAGGCCCATGGAAAGCAAAAAGGGCCAGCCACGTTGGAGAGTAAAGAGAATAATTTCTGACAGAGAGAATAGTAGGATGAATAGCTCCAAGACAGAAAGTTTAGAAATGTTCTTAGAATTGAAATCAGATTGGAATGGTATATTCAGTCAAGGATGAAGGAAAAATCAAATGAGGTTATAAAGAAAAAGGAGAAAACCAAACAAGACCTGATAAACAGGTGAAATCAGAAATCAGCAGATGGTTTTCAGATTAAGAGTAACAGGAACAAATTTATATTTTGAAACATCACCATGGAATGACTCATTTTGGGAAGAGTACATGAGGAAGAGAGGAGCTAGACAGAAATCCATTGACATATTTCTGATAGCAGAGGATGGAGGCTTGGACTAGGGTTACAGGAGGAGATGAGATATATTCACAATACTTTTGAGTAAGTAATCACCAGGATTTGCAATGGTATCAAATCTCAAGAGGGGAATTTTTGAGAGAGGAAGCAACAGGAAAGCACTCTAAAAATATTTTCAACTTTTAAGTTTGAAGATGATTACTTTTAAAAATTCAAAAGAAACCTGTCCCACTAATTTTAAGCATTTACTATGGGTATTCAACAGTGATAAAAAAATTATTTCATTTTCATGTATACATAGCACTTCGATTTCTTCAAAACTGCTTACTGATTTGGTTACCTTAAGTACATTTTGCTATTTCTATAGGCTAGTAAAGTTTTCTTTTATGTACCTTATGAAAAAATGAAAATTTAGTATTTCAATATATTTAATAGAATTTTTCTTAACTTTATCTTGAATGGAAATAGAAATTCAGTTGCTTTGGATTCACAGTTTACTTTTTTGTTCAGTTTGCCAAGTTCTGCAATTTCTTTTAAATAAAAAAAGCAATATACATTCTTTTAGTGAATCAAATATACTTTGATGTTTTATCTGTGATTCTCTCAATCACTTCCTGAAATAATACTTAGATATTTTTACCGTGATGCTATAGAAAAATCAGTAAGTGTCACAGTTGCCTAAGTTGTTTTTTAAAATGGTAATATGGTTGTAGAAATTCCTTCTCTTCTGCCTCCCTGTCTCAGACTTCTGGTCCCAGGTGGTGGAGCTGGGACAAGTTTCTGTACTTAAGGGAATGGTGTCATATCATCAAATTAATCAGACCATTCTTTATAAGGATTTAAAAAAAAACCTAAGCCAACACATGTGGTTAAGAAATAACAAAAAATAAATTGAAAACACTCAGAGGATGCTAATTTGGTTGAAACGGGCACATGCCAAAATATTAAAAGCTTTATATACTGTGTTTATCATACATCTTTAACATGAACAACATATTCCTTACAATTCATTCTCACTTTTAGAAACCCAAGTGTGCTTGCCATTGTTCCTTTAGTACAGGGAAATTGAACTTGGTAATATTTATTAGAGGTAAGGCCTAGAGATACCAGAAGAAGAAAAATAATGTGGTCTCTCTCAAATTTAAAGAATATCGACATAAATTTCTCTGTTCCTCATTTTATTATTTTCAAAATAGTAAATAATATTTTATAAAATTAAATATCATTATTTTTAATCTAAAGGATTTCTGAGAACTACTTTTCAATTTTGTCAGACATAACATGTTTATTTTGGGTCTTTTTGTACTTTTAGTTCTGCAGCATCTTGTTTCTTATTCTTAGAATAAGCTGTGTTCTTAAGGAATAAAAGAATATAAAATTGGGGCATACCAACATGTGTTTCCCATAGCAAACTCTGACGATTTGACTCAGTGTTTCTAGGGACCCTTGTTTCACTGATAGAGATGTTAAGAAAAAAAATCTCCTCAAAAGTGACCATGAGAGAGATTTTTTTCCCCGTGATGGAAAGATGAGGAGAGGATGGTCCTTTGTCTTTAGAGAACAGAAAGGCCCACTTCATTTTTATATGTAGATTGCTACCCCATGCATAATTTATTTTATGAGATGTTACTTTTTATTCAGGTACAATTAGTTGTATAACCCACTAATTGGAATTGATTTTAAACAGTATTGGAATTGATTTTAAACAGTTATTCACAAATGTTCATTTGAGAACGACCATTCAAAAGCCTTTGCTTTTAATATTTATGCCCATAGAAGATAAATACAAAAAATATATCTAGGCCAAGGTATTTTTGTTATAGGTACAGTTGTCATAAAGTCCTAAATGTGTTCATACAAGTTAAGACTGTCAGTTTCCCCAATACGTAAAATATGGGCGTCTTCTAACTTAGGTGTAGTGAACACATGTGTTGCCATTCAAATGTTACTGTCTTGAGATACCAATGATCTCACTTACCTTTCCACAAAAATTCCAGCTTGAACAGCATGTACAATGCTCCGAAATTTTGGTTTTTCCTCAGGTTTCTTTTTTGTCATCCCCATTTTCCGTGTAAAGGTAGAAGCCAACCAGTCGCGAACTTCTGATGGAACTGCATCAGTCTGAATGTCACTGAGCTCATCGTCTGTATCCAGCAGTCTTCTACAAAAATTGATGCAGATCAAACATTAGAAAAGAGAAGAAAACTAATAATAAAAAATAAGCATTGCAGTGAGACTTAAAATAGCACAAATTACTCCCTTATTATCCCTTAATAAGAACTATTAAAAGAAATTGCGCTAACATTTGAAAAGCTCTTAATTTCTCAAATTGATCATCTTTTGAAATCAAAAACTAAAAGACTTGAGCATTTGCAGCTTTTTGTACAATGAAGCCAGTCTGGAAGTATCAATTTCTAATATGTAGAAACATTCATATGCTACTCCAATTGTGAATAATACTAAGAAAAGTTAGAGAAAAGAATCCATAACACGTGCCTGCTATCAGAAGAAGCAACTGGCATAGAAGCTCAAAAGGGAAATTGAATCTATAATAGTTGTCACACGTGTAAGAATCTTATATACGTAGTACACATAGTATATGCTATTTGAACATGGCTTAGGAATTTACAAAAGATGTTCATAGGTGCTCTTTTATTGGTTTTTTCTAAATTTTAGGAAAATAAT
This sequence comes from Arctocebus calabarensis, assembly GCA_963573935.1. Classification (NCBI taxonomy): domain Eukaryota; kingdom Metazoa; phylum Chordata; class Mammalia; order Primates; family Lorisidae; genus Arctocebus; species Arctocebus calabarensis. The sequence continues at coordinate 35,020 of CAUYON010039714.1, read as the reverse complement.
AAGATATCATTCTCATATTATCATGGAAGATTTCAAAAGTTAAAAGATGAAAGCACATGAAAATAAATGAATTATTTTGAAAGCTTATTTCAGGTGAGCAAGCCTGTTTAAGTGGAAGAAACATCTTCAGTTCAGAGAAAATGCAGTCATGCAGGAGAAGCTTATGGGTTTAGAATTGCTGGACAAGAAAATCCTAGGAGTGAGGCAGTGAACAGGAACTGGAACCTCTCCCGTGCTCCTGTGAAAACCTCAGGGAGACTGGACAGACCAGTAATAACAGTTGCCATGAAAACAGGAAAGGAAACACCCATATTATAAGGCCACTCAGCTTCAGTAATCAAGAACTTCTTAACGGTCTCAAGTGGCAAGATCCTGTGAAAGGCTCCCCACCAAATACAAAAGCAGCTGTACAGAGCTGTCAGGCTTTGCCTCTAGGCCAAGTGTGCCTGTCATTTGAGTTGTTCTTTCCTTGTCAATAAACCCAATTAAGAACTCAGAGCTCCCTTGGCACACTTCAACTTTGACCTATGCATTCCATTTGCTGTGGTAAATCTCTTTGCATGAATGAGGCCTAAGGATTATGAGCCAATGGGGGAAATGTAGCCAGAGGTGGCTGCACGTCCTAAAGCCTCGGGATAAGTCACACGTTTCTCAAGAAGGAAGGAATGGAATAAAAACCAGGAGGCCCACTCAAAGTACCCTATGAGACCAAAGATAGGCTCAAAAGATAATATCCATAAGAGGACATCTTCATGTTCCTTTAAATGTTTTCCTATATATTCTGCTGTTTTTTATAGACATGCAAAGACAGTTATTTACAAATATTTATTTTTCATGGTGTTAAGCATGATTGAATTTATGAGATAACTTATAAAAAAATAAACAGAACTAAAGTGCTGTAGTTACAAAGCTAAATGTATACAGATGAAGATAAAAAGATTTATAGAGTTGGATATTAATTCTAATTAATACTTACTCTATCCTACTTTTTACTTTCGTGTAGATCTTACGTTTGGATGATTTTGATTTTGATTTACCCTTGCAACACAGAAATGGACAAGGAAAACAAATTTTTTTTTTCCTCTTTTTGTCCATTTTAGCCGGGGCTGGGTTGGAACCCACCATCTTTTTGTCCATTTTAAATTAGATTCCTTAGCCCGTCTCAGCAAGTCCCTGAACTGTATGGCTTAAAAATTTCACCTTAAATCTTTACTTTAAAGATTATGCCATTTCTATTTTGCTCTTATGCAGTGACCAAATAAAACAACAGAGCAGGACAGGTGGAATAGGAATCATTGTGGTGTAATCCTGTGATGTCACTGTGCTCCAAGCATTCCACGGCTGCCTTGTTTTATCAGCGAATCTAAGACACACTGTAATGGTTGCCAAATCCTCTACAGGAGATGTTGATGACTTAAGGGTTTATGTCCCACACTCACGAATTATCCAAGACAGATCATGAAAAATGATAAAATCAGCACAGGAAGTGATAGTTCACCCAGAGATATGGTACTCAGATTGGCAATCTGTAGTCTTGATGTGTGAGGTCACTTATTGAAAAGGAAACAGCATATAATCCCAGAGAGAAAGAAGGATATGGATCAGTTTGCAGGCAAGGATAAAGGAAGCGAGTATGTAAAGAAAAAGCATGGAATATGATATTGTACACATATAACTTAAAAAGGGGATCTTGAAAAAAGTAACAAATAGCTTTGTAATGTTTGTATGTCAACTTGGCTAGACTATGATGTCCAGTTATTTGGTCAATCACCAGTCTACCTTCTTTTCTGTGAAAGTATTTTTTAGAAGTGATTAAGAGTAAAGCAAAATAAGGATGGGCTTCATCCAGTCAATTGAAGACCTTAAGAAAAAAGAGGTCTCCCAAAGAGATAGGAATTCTGCTTCCAGACTGCATTTGTACTCAAGACAGAGACACTGACTCCTGCCAGATTTTTTAGCCTGCCAGTCTGCCTTGCAGATTTCAGACTTGCCAGCCCCAATATTCACATAAGCCAATTTCTTAAAATAAATCTCTCTTAATCTCTCTCTCTCTCTCTCTCTCTTTGTGTGCATGAGTGTGTGTGTGTGAGTGTGTGTATCCTATTGGTTTGGACAAGAAAGAATATTTCCATCACTTATGAACACTGCGTGGAAAGTACTAATATGGGTTATAAATAAGATAAAAGATAAAGACTCAGCTTTCTATTAATATTCATTTAATGGAACATAACAATTCTATTTCTGGTACAAAAATCCTATTTGCAATTGACTAAACACCATATTGTGCAAACAATGCAAAATTATTGTCAACCTATGAAGTAATTACAAATTAAAAAACTTAGAATGATCCCCTCTCTTATAGAACTTGTATTCTAAAAGAAAGAGACTACAAAGAAAATAGGGAGAATGATACAATAAGATTAATCATGACCAGAAATGCTACTTTAGGTAAGCTGGCCAGGGCGTTAGACCTGGGGAGTAAGAAAGAACTAGACATAGAAAAGGCTGGGGGAAGGACATTCATTCCAGTGAGAAGGCCCTGAGGATGGCTCCGCATCGATGTGCCTGAAGAACAGAAAGGAGGCCAAATGTGGGTGCAGGGTTTTGAGCGAGAGGGAGAGTGAATCAAGACAGGAGATAAATATAGATAGAAATCAGCTACTATCAGGCCATAGAAAGATTTTGTCATTTTTACAATGAAAAGTCATTGAAGTGTTTCTAAGCAAGCTGTGGTAAGATTTGTATTTCTAAAAGCCCACTCTGTGTGCTGTGGGAAGACTAGAATAAGATGTAAGAATGACATGAGCTTAGTTAAGAAGCTTCTGATAACTCAGCACAATTGGAAAAATGATCTCCTATTTTAGAAGTTCAATTCTTTCTAGGCCTCAATTGGAATTGAGCTGGGCATCATTTTTCTTGTACACATATGGTTTAAAACATTATTGCTATTTTACTAATGTTTTCTCAGAATATAACTACTATTTTTTTCTGTTCCATTTGCTTGATTCTCTTCTTCAGGGAAACACATGAATGCCTCCCAGGGCTCTCTTTTGTCCAGTTTACATATTTATCAGTTTCCAATAAATGTATTCTTTAAAGATGTCTTTTTCCTTATCCTCTTGTGTTTACCTTTTTCTTGTTTTATGTGTATGTCTTCAGGAGTGTCTCTTTTAAAATCTGTGGCTCTGAGTGTGGCTTTCTTCCTTGGATAGGCTTGTCTCCCCTCCTCCTTTTGCTTACTGAGTGATATGCAGCTATTTTCCGCCTCCTTGTGTTATATTATTTATCTCTTAAGCCCATAAGTATTTGTATTAAACTTATTAATTTATTTCTACTGAAGTGATGATTTCAGTACATTTTTGAGTTTATAGGACAAGCTCAAAGATTTGCACATTCCTCTGGCATGGCAAAAATTCTTATTTTTCCCTAATCCTTTTTACCTTTATTCTCATTGTATTTTTGCATGGATTCTGTGTTGGGGTTTTTGAGAGCTGTTCATCCTTGTAGGAGTGAACTTATTTCTGGATAGGACAGTTGAAAGGAAGGACCAGGAGAGTGTGTGAGCAGACGAGAAGTCAGTCAGTCTGGATGTGTGTCTGTGTGTCTAAGACATGGCTTCAATTTCCCTTCTCTTTAGCAGACAGAAATAAGCAGCTATAGGCTCTTCTTTGCTCTACAGCACACTGGCAGAGATGGCCTGAGAGCATCTTCGTCCTTCTATGTTTACATCTCTGCTACTCCCCCGTGTGAGACCAGGAAGCCTCCACAGTCAGCCAGCACACCTCGACTTTTTTGTTCTGGGTGAGGAGTTTCTAATTTTTCTTTTAGAATGATTGTCATTCTTTAGAGAACTCTGCATTCTGCTCTGTCTGCCTGAGATCCACAATCTTGGGCATCTGCTTCATTAAAGGAAAAAAAAATAGCCTTTTTGTTTTTTTTGAGACAGAGTCTTACTATGGTAGAGTGCTATAGTGTCCCAGCTCACAGCAACCTCAAACTCTTGGGCTTAAATGATTCTCTTGCCTCACCCTCCCAACTAGCTGGGACTTCAGGCACCTGCCACAACACCTGGCTATTTTTTGTTGCAGTTGTCATTGTTGTTTAGCTGGCCTGGGCTGAGTTCGAATGCAGCACCCTCAGTGTTTGTGGCTGGCTCCATAATCACTGTGCTACAGGTGCCGAGCCAACCATACACTTTTTTTTAGAGCAATTTTATGCTTACAGAAAAATTGAGTGGGTAGTACACAGAGTTCAAAAACATCTCATCTCCACTCCTACATCCCCAGTTTCCCCCACTATTGACAATTTGTGTCTTTGTGTTATATTATTTCAATTGATGAGCCAATATTGGTACGGGATTATTGAAGTCCATGGTTTGCATTAGGGATCATTTGTTGTGTTGTACATTCTGTGGATTGTGGCAAATGTACAATGACATGTTATCTACCACGACAGTATCAAGCAGAGTAGTTTTATTGCCGTAAAAGCCCTTGGTGCTCCACCTATTCCTGCCTTGCTCCTCCTTAACCCCTGGCAACTAATAATTTTACTGTCTCTATAGTTTTGCCCTCTCAAGACTGCCCTGCAGTTGAAATCACACAGTAAAAAGCTGTTCAGATGGGCATATTTCCTTTAGCAATTTGCATTTAAGGTTTCTCCATGTTCTTCCATGGATTAATAGCTCATTTCTTTTCATTGTCTATGCATTCTCCTGTTGAAGACAATCTGGGTTGCTTCCAAGGTTTGCAATTATGAACAAAGCACATCTGTGTGCAGGTTTTTCAAACACATTTGAGTAAGTGCCAAGGAATGCAATGGCTGGACAGTAATAATAACAGTGTGTATAGTTTTGTAAAACACTGCCAGACTGTCATCTGAAGTGGCTGTACCATTTAGCAACACACCAGCAATGACAGAGCAGGAGGGCAGGCCACCAACATTTCCTGCCTAGCCGACTGCAGTGCCTCCTAAACGGTCTCCCAGCCCGTCAGTCCATTGCTCCTGAGCCCTTCAGTCTTTCTTCCCTCCATAGCCACGATGCCTGTTTTAAAGTGTAAGCCAGACAGTGTCAGTGCCTAATTCATAAAGCCCTTCGTAAGTCATCCCAAGCTAAATCTCTAACTTATTTTTTAACCAGCATCCTTTATTCATTTTGCTCCAATGACACTGCTATTCTTGCTGTGCACAGAGCTGCCAAGTTGCTTCTGTGCCAGGGTCCGTGTACCTGTTGTCCCCTGATGTTTATGTGGATCATTTCCTCACTGCATTTAGGGACCGAGGGTTTCCCTGCACCCCCCACCGAGGAGGAAGCACACTTCTTTTATTTTTAATACTGCCATAGTCTTGGTCTTAGCACTTACCAACTGGTTTGTTTATCCATTTTACACTCACAGTCTAGTGACCCTGGACTGTAAAGACCTTGAAAGCAGAGAGTTGGTCTGTTTCTGTGCACTGCAGCACCTCAAATTGTGTGTGTGCCACAGAGCAGGAGGTCAGTATACATCTATTGGATGACCAGGACCAGTCTAGAAATATTTACACTTAACTATTATAACTGATTACCTTTGGGGAGTGGGGTGAGGATAGAAATGCTAGAAGTTTTAGTCTAGGGTCTGTATTATTTGAGAGGTAAGTTCACAGTTGCCAATCATCTCCCCCCTTCATTGCTTTTAGATTAATTTTCTCTTGAATAATTACTTTATAATTTTGAAACAAATTATGAAAAACATGTATTTTGGCATAGAAAAGACTTTAAACATTTTTCATAGCATTTTTAACAAAGTCACAGAAAAGAAAATTAAAAATATATGTAGTGTTTACATGCCTGTAAACAAGAAACTCAGCCTTTCTGTTAAATATTAATTCTTTTGTGCTTGTTTATTCAGTAGAGAATGGCAAAAAAATTCCTAATGAAGACATGAACAAGTTGTAGCAGGTTTATTATGTTAACCTGTCTTTACTAAAAATAGAAAACTAGAGAGGTGTGATGGCCCATGCCTGTAGTCCCAGCTACTCGGGAGGCTGAGGCAATATGATTGCTTGAGTCCAAGGGTTGAGGTTGCTGTGAGCTATGATGATGCCACCGCACTCTACACGGTGTGACAGAGGGAGATGCTCATTCTCAACAACAACAACAAAAATCTCTAGTGTAGACAGAAGATAAAAAGATGAAACCTAAATTTAAACAATTTAAAAAATAAACTAAAAACCTAATGGTGCATCCTCCCCCTACTCCCTCCCACCTCTTCCGTCCTGTTCCTTTTCCCTTTTCTCAGCACCTGCTTTGTACTCTGTGTCCTCCTTGTTCTGAGCACCAGAGGGTCTCTAGTCCACTTGACCACACTACATAGGACAGAACAAAAACTATAATATAAGGTAGTAAGAAAATCCCGAACTTTTCACGGATAGAGAATTATCATCAACAATTTTCTTATGCGTATATCTAAGACATGAAAATATCTGAATACTTACACAAGATTATGTCCCATATAAAATATATGACATATTGGTCCTTATTTCATTTTTGAAAGAAATTTGGGCAAGAAGGCTGGCAAAATGGGATCTCAAATATTGTAATTAATTTTACTTTACAAACATTGAATAGCTTGATTGCTCTTTATCCTCATGTTAGGGGGCAGATGGGCATAATTGTTTACACCACGAATGCTCTTAAGAAATGAAGACTTTGTGTTTAAAAAATTTAAAACATGATTTGGTGCCTGTAGCTCAGCATCTAGGGTGCCAGCCACATACAGTGGAGCTGGTGGGTTCGAACCTAACCAGGGCCTGTCAAACAACAATAACAACTACAACCAAATATCCAGGCATTGTGGCCAGTGCCTGTAGTCCTAACTACTTGGGAGGCTGAGGCAAGAGAATCACTTAAGCCTTAAGTGTTGAAGGTTGTTATGAACTGTGACGCCATGGCACTCTACCCAGGCCAATGTAGAGTGGACATTGGACAACGTTTTTTTGGACATTGTCTCAAAAAAAAAAAAAAAGAAAAGAAAAAATTTAAAACATGAAAAAATAATCAGTGATGCATTTTTCTTAAGAGTTCTTAAAATGCACTATACAGGAAAAAAATAGTGGGGTGGGTGACTGTAGTCCCAGCTACTTGGGAAGTTAGGCAAAAGAATCACTTAAGCCCAAGTGTTTGAAGTTGCTGTGAGCTGTGATGTAACTGCACTCAACAGAGGGTGACAATAAAAAAATGCACTATACAGAAAAGAAATGATAAGGAGTAAATATGTAAAATGTTATCACTCTTTACCTCTGAACATGCTTCCACTGGTGTTTAATATAACTGTTTTTTAGTCCCAATGGAGTCATTAAACATAAAGTGAGGGGTTCCAAAACACAGACTGGGTGCTCCTAGGGGCTGTAGAGCTGTAAAAACTTACCCTGTGTCCAATCCATGATCACTGATCCTTGAAAGCTATTTATACTTCAAATTTTCTCTTGAAATTAGATGACAAAACTCCCCAAGGGCTTATATTTTGAACTAGAAAGTTTGTAGGGAGGGGAAGTAAAGAAGGCGGTGGCCACAGAAGAAGAGGTCATGGGATTTTGACTCTTACAATTATATGTCAGTGAAATCATTTCTGTCCATGGTGGACTCCTGGAAAATGGTTATACCCATGTACCCACATGGTTCTTTCCAAATAAATGGTGCCCATATTACGCCTCTTAAGCATTAAAAATCAAGTGCTGGAGGCAATTAGGAGAAACTGTTTTCTCAAGTTTGAAATTTTCTTTTCCTGATTTATTATTCTTATAAAGGACACTTTTCATCAAGCAAGTAACTCATTTTGTTTTGCCCCTAATATTTGATGGGCTCAGGGTAGTAGCACATTTCTTCCAGATACCATATATCTAAATATTTTAAAGTTGTATAACAGGTGAACAAACTGTTATATGTTCTATCCTGCTCTTAATAAGTTTCATAAAAGGCTGACAAGTTGAGTTTGAATTAAGAATTCTCAACCCCTTGTGTGACAGAGCTAGGCCAGCTGGCTGCAGCTTTCCCTCTATTCACACCTCCTGCTCACTCAGGCCCTCACTGTATACGGTATCCACAAAAGCAGGTGGATACCGTAGTCCCCAAGTATCGCCATCATCCAGTCTAGCCTTGAAAGCAGCTGCTCCTTGGTCATTCACTGGAGAGAAGGTGCACAAACACCAATGGTGTTTGGGCCCCTTTGGGGGCAAAGGCCTAAGAATGATGCTCATTCAGACTTAGGAGACAGGTTTGCAGACCTTAGATAGAGAATTCTGAGGTCTCAGTGCTGAAACTATGATAAAGGAGCACTCTGGGCATCAGGGCAGGAAATTCCAGAGTCGTAGAGCCTAGAAGGGGAAGAAGGCCAAGGAATCCAAGTTCTTCTTGGTCTTGGAGACCTCTCATCCCATGGGGAAGGCCATAGTAAAGAGGGCCATTGTTTGGTACCTTGAGTGGGACGTCATTCCATGGAGACCGTTTTGGCTTCACTGACCTAGGGCTACTGACGTACTAAACTCATATGTTCCAACTGAAGCCCTTCCAGGACAGCTGGGGGAATTAGGAGACGTTGATCTTTCTGCAATATTGATTTTTTTTTTTGATTAACACATGTCTATGTTCTGAGCTTCCTGGACCTTTCTCCAACCCCAATTCACACCACAAATAGCAAAAAACTAGACAAAACCCTAAACATGATACCAATCCTTCACTCAGGATTCAGAACTATTTGAAGATAGCTATAGATCAGTGGTTCTCGACCCTCCTCATGCCGCGACCCTTTAATATAGTTCCTCATGTTGTGGTGACTCCCAACCATAAAATTATTTTCTTGCTACTTCATAACTGTAATTTTGCTATTGTTCTGAATCGTAATGTAAATATCTGATATGCAGGATGTTTAGGCAACCCCTGTGAAAGGGTAGTTTGACCCCCAAAGGGTCACAGGTTGAGAACCATTGATATAAATGATAATGCCAGTTAACTTTATTGCTTTCTTACTATGGACCAGGCAAGGAGCCAAACTTTAGCTCACTTAATCCTGAATAATACATGTACACCATGAAGAAGATCTAATAATTATTATTACCTCTCTTTTACTAAGAAATAAATTGAGGCACAGACATCTTGAGTGATTTGCTCAGGGGCATGGAACCAGGAAGGGCCATGCCACAGTTCGACTCATGTCTGATGGTTTCAGAGTAACTTAACTACTGACTCATCCAAACCAGCTGCATGTTTTTTAAAAGTACACAGATTACCTTCACATTTGGTCCCATAATGTCAGTAATCATTATTCTTGATCTCATCTCTGCCTTGAAATTTAGAATTAAAAATAATTAAGCTTAAAACCTCTCAAAGCTGGGTGCAGTGGTGCATGCTGGTAAATCCCAGTTACTCAGGATCCACAGACAGGAGGATGGCTTGAGCCCAGGAGTTTGAGACCAGCCGGGCAACAGAGCAAGACCCTGTTTCTTAAAAAAAGAGAAAAAAAAGTCTTAAAGGAGTTTGGCCCACCAAGGAGTTTTTGGTTGGAAGAAGCTTAAATTTGTTTTCCAAACACAGAATGTTGAATTATATTTCTCATAGAGAAATATGTCTGGATGGCAAAATTCAAGGTACTTTGAAGTACAATGAATTAAATGTCAAGCTGAAAAATGGTAATATATTTGAAATGCCATAGCTGCTTGTCAGTAACCTACTTTCTGAGTACTAAATCCATTTAAATTATTTCTTTCAGGTCACCACCAAGAAGTATGTTTATTTATTTATTATTTAGTCCCTGTCTTTTTCCAAAAATGATCTAAAATGGCAGGCTCACAGATATTTATACCGTTTAAATATATTTTTTATACTTTTTATATGTTTTTTATACTTTTTTTTTAGTAGTTTCATTTTCTTTTATCAACCTGATAGCTTTGTTCAAGGTTCCCTCTAGTTTTGTTAGTTTCTTTTTTAAACTGTGAGAAGATAACCATTGAATATGAGCAACTATGAAGACTGAAAGAGTGGTGGAGTCAGGTGCACTGACCTCAGCTCAGTTCCCAAAGGCAGGCGAATCTTGGCTGAAATGAGGTCAACTATGAGGAGGGCTTGAGGCCTCTACCATGCCCACCTGAGGAAGAAGAGGCTGAGGGCAAGGAGGTCCTGTCCCTACTCCTAGCAAGACAGGCCTGAGGAATGTTGAGGAGAAAGTTCTGAGGAGTCGAGTCACCTGGAGAGCTGGGATCAAGATTTATATTTTTGGAGTCAGCTGGGGACGGGAATGGGAATAATGGGTGCAGCAGAAAACTGCCCTAGACTTCCCACATGACACTTGGCTCCCCATCTTGGCTCAAAAATATCTTCAGAAATATTCCATTAAGCACAAAGCCCAATGTTCCACTAATTACAGAATTTTTGATTAATAAGCATCCCCCATGGTTAGGAAAATTGCCTCTGGAATCAGACTCCTGGCTTCATCACCTGTTAGCTATGTAGGTAGGGAAAAAATATTTCATCTGTGTGAGTCTCATTTCCTTTGTCAACACAACAGAGATGGTACCAGCACTCTCCCCAGTGGTGGGGCTGTGAGGATAAAATGGATAAATGTGCAGAAAGCACTTAGAACAGAGTCCGCCATGAGATCATCCCTGCTCCGTAAGCTTCCAGCCATTGACACAGCAGCATAAATTAGTCTAAGCAGATGTGCTTTTTTCTAATGTGCAGGAAAAGGTGGGTGTCATGGGGATGGAAGTTTTTGAGACATTAAGGGAAGATGTTGGTTAACATAGACTTTGGAGAGTCAAAAATAAATTCAATGAGAGACATCTTTAAAAATAATCTTTACCAACTAAAAATATTTACCTAGACTAACAAGCAAATTCACGGAGGTGGAAAGTAGAGTAGAGGTTACCACAGTCTGAAGGGAGAGGTAATGGGAATTATCGATTAACTGGTACAGAGTTTCTATCTGGGATGCTGAAAAACGTCCAAAGATAGAAGGTGATGAAGGTTGTACGACATTGCCAATGTATTTAATCACACTAAATTGTATGCTTACCATTGGTTTAAAAGGCAACTTTTATATTATGTGTATCATCCCACAATAAAACAATATTTGTTAAGTATTGATCTCTTCCTACCCCACTTTTCCAGAGAACAGACATGTTGCCCATTCTAATCAGGAAACGAGACATAAGAGAAGGACACTCCAGGAGGCTCCATCTAACTGTGTGTTCTTCTAAGGATTACTAGGTGTGGTAGGTGGGAGAAAAAGGCTGGGGCTGCTAGCCCACAGAACCTATGGTTTCCCTGACTTGGGAAAGGTGACCCATGGTCCAGTGGACAGGCCTTGCCTCCCCTGAGCCTAACCCGTGTCACCGTGTGGCAGTGCTAATCTCCAATTCAGCACCCTTTGCTTCTTGCCCTGATTCTGTAGTAACATTTCCTGGAGGTTATCTCATATGTAACTTAGGGCAATACTTGGGCAATAGACTTTTGATAAGACTTTCCATTTTCAGCCTAATATTCTCTGTTATATCTCCCTGTTGTTGTAGCCTCACTGTGACATCCTCTAGTGGTTTTCAAAATGTGGTCTCGGAACCAGCAGCATCAGCATCACCTATATGCCTTTGAGAAACCAAACTTTCAGGGCTCTAACCAAAACCTGTGGAATCAGAAACTCTGGGGTCGGGCACAGCACTCTGTTCTCATAAGCCCCAAGTGATTGTGATGAACACTGAGGTTTAAGAACAGGGCTGTCCTCCACTCCCAGCTTGCCAATTATGCTCTCTGCCAAGAAAATAAGACTTACTTCTCTCCAGTAACATGGACTTTGTGGCATTGCTTGTTACCTCACGCCTATTATTTCACCATCTGTGATGGAGAGTATTGGTGAGTTTTATGGGAAAGGACAGGCAGACTAATCCCTGTGAAGTCATCTGAATTAATGAATCTTTTATATACGTGATGTTACAAATGGAAATTACCTGTATGTTACTTGATTGCAAAATAGAACTCAGTTTCTCAACCGAGTAGAAGTGGAGAATGGGTCCTAAGGAGAGCTGGGATATATTCAGAAAAATAAGAGTGGAAGGGAAGATAAGGAATATATATCTTTCTAAAGCCAGGAGGCCAAAACAGTGGGAATGATGACAAGGGGAGGTAACAGTTGCCAAATAGAATAGCAAAATGATTAGGAGCATGCATAGTATAGAATGTCTTTCATACATATTTGTAGAATAAATTAATAAAAGCATAAAACATAGAGTCTCTGGCCTTATATTTAAAAAATATTCAGGCATTTTCAGTAGGTAGGTACTAAACCAGATGAGGAATAAGTCATTTTTGTTTGTTTGTATTGATATATGTTACAAATCTTGACGTTTTCAGTCATATCTTGCTTCAAGTATAAAAAGATGACAATTTTCAATTTCCATGTGTAGAATATTTTTTAAATTACAATTAAAAATATGTCTTATTATCTTGTGACCCTTTGTTTATATAATGTGCCATGAATTCATTCAGTAATTCAAGTGTATGACACAATATAACCTGAGGGAGGAAAAAAGCCTTTTCTTTCCTTTTGAGTTTCAAACTCTGGATCTCTTGAGAGAAGAAAGGGGCCAGAAAAAAGATAATAGAAGATCATGTGACAAGTTAGAGTGAAGTCCCCATTCCTGTGATTATCCAAAGATGCCCTAGGTTAACAAAGAGGAGTCAGAAAGAAGGCAGACGGTTAGATGGGACGCTGAGTCCTGCCTGGACTCCAGCCTAAGGCAAGTCACGAGAAGGGTGGGGGCCTGCTCTAAGGAAGTCTTCCAGAGCAGAAGTGAGCTGAATGCCCACCCTACCCCCAACTTCTGGGCAGAACCTAGGGGCCAGCAAGGTCCCAGTACAGAACTGACTGCTGAGGGTTAGACAGATAGTCCTGAGACAGCCTCACAGATAAAGGTGACTCCTAGACTGATGGAGATGGAATCAGGCTTGCTGATTAAATATAGCAAAGAATGAGAAAGTATCCTTACACTTAGGAAACATTAAGTCTCTGATTTCCTCTACTTGATTCTTGCTTAAGAAATATCTGCATTATTTTGCTGAACTTCAGGATCAATATGTTGGGTGAGCTACCTCAGAAACTTGGATTGGGTGCCTGTAGCTCAATGGTTAGAGCACTTGCCCCATGCACTGGGGATGGCAGGTTCAAACCCAGCCAGGGCCTGCTAAACAAACAAACAAAAAATTTGGCTGGATACAGGGTCTCATGCCTGTAATCCAAGTATTCTGGGAGTCTGAGGCAGGTGGACTGCCTGAGGTCACGGGCTTGGGACCAGGCTGAGCCACAGTAAGACCCCATCTCAAAAAATAGCTGGGTGGGGTGTTGTGGCAGGTGCCTATAGTCCCAGCTACTCAGGAGGCTGAGACAAGAGAATCACTTGAGTCCAGGAGTTTGAGGTTGTTGTGAACTATAACAGCACTGCACTCTATCAAAAGCGACAAAATGCGACTCTGCCTCAAAAAAAAAAAAAAAAAAAGAGAGAGAGAGAGACAGAGAAAGAGAAGAGATGGAGGATAGAAAGAGGAGAAGTACATTCTAGAAGTAGGCTTGCTGATTAAATATATCAAAGAACGACAAAGTATCCTTATACTTAGAAAACATTTAAGTCCCTGATTTCCCATACTCGTTACTTGCTCAAGAAACATCCTATTGTTCTGCTATATTTCAGGATCAATATGTTTTGTGGACTATCTTGGAAACTTAATCAACCTATTATCTTGTTGTATGGGGAAACAGATGATGACTTCTAAGTAGCTAACTTGGAAATCACACTCTTGTGTTAGAATTTATTGTTGGGATAAAGTGCCTCCGTGGAAGGATTGGAGATGAAGAACTTGGATCTGGAGCAAGTCCTACCTGGCTGTAAGGATGCTCCCAATGACAAGTGACATCCAACCTAAACCAAGGTGTCGCAGATAATAGAAAACCTTATTATTTTTCTTAAGAAAACAGTTAAAGGTAGGCTGACTCCAGTAAAGAATTTTAAAAATTAGTGACAATCTCAGGTTTCCTTCTTCCTTCTACATGTGTACATCCACTTTAGTATCACGTTCATTTAGCTTTATGCTTGAAGCGAGAAGGCTGTATCTATTTCAAGCATCATACTCAGAAACGACACTGCCGAAAGGCACAGAACTCCTTTTCTACAGAGAGAAAAGCTTCTGCCAACACCCTGTCAGTTTACCCTTTGACTGGAATTGCAATACATGGCTGACCAGTGAATCTGAACTCACTGGCTAGGAAATTAGGGCATAAAAACTGAATTTAATCAATCAGGATTTACCCACCCTGAGCCTGGGGCTGAGGTTGGTCTCCCCTGAAACATTTGGCTTTAAAGAGTAAGTAAATCCTGGGAGGGAAAGTGGGTTCTGCTGGCAAGAAAAAGGAGAACAGTGGATGTTGGGTATGTGCCTTAGTTTGAACTTGTCTCTGATGCTTAATAATTATACAGGCCTGGGCAAGTAAATTATTTCCTTTATGCCTGAAGTTTCTGTATAAGATAAATAATATAAGTACCTAATACATAGGATTTTTTGAAAATTATTCACTGTTGTATATGCGAATGGCATATGTTGCCCTAGATATAATTTTCAATTTTTACCATTGTTAATATAATTAGAAAAATAAGTTTTAAAATATATTTAAGAATGTAAGGAAATATTCACTTATCTTTTATTGATGATAAAGTGAAATAGTGAAATTTTATTCAATATGCAAAACTTTTTTTCAGTCATTTTCTGAATAGATTTGGTCAGATATTCTTTCCCCTTTTAACTAGTGAGGCTGTTTTTTGAAAGTTTGTAGAAAGTAATATACCACAGATGGGCAGAAAATAGGAAAAGCAACCAAAAATTATTGCAACTTTTTCGAAGTAGTTTTCTCACACCACCTACAGTGTGAGAACAGCTTATAATAAACACAGCACTCCAAACAGCTCCCCTCCCTACAACTCACACCATAAAAATGGAATTTATAAATCATAATTTTATTTTTAATGATTTACTGAGCTGCAGCAATGTATTAACACATTTCCCTCAAATCGATTTCCTCAGAGACTTTTCTAACTGGAAACAATATACAACATACAGCAGCCCATATTTATAAATGCGCTCTCCATAGAGCAAGTGATAAGCAGCTCCCTTTTGTTTTTTTTTGTTTGTTTGTTTGTTTTTTTGAGCTGGAATCTCACTTTATTATCCTTGGTAGAGAGCCATGGCATCACACAGCTCACAGCAACCTCCAACTCCTGGGCTTAGACGATTCTCTTGCCTCAGCCTCCCAAGTAACTGGGACTACAGGTGCCCGCCACAACGCCCAGTTATTTTTTTGTTGCAGTTTGTCTGGGGCTGGGTTTGAGCCCGCCACCCTCGGTATATGGGGCCAGCACCTTACCGACTGAGCCACAGACACTGCTCAGCAGCTCCCTTTTGGTGGCCAGGGGAGCTCATGCATGAGTCAGTCTTTACAGGGTATGTTGGGACTATGGGTAAAACTACAGAATTCTAGAATAAAGAGGGAATTTTATCTTCTAGGTGAGAAAAGTAACAATTAGTGAGAGAAAAAGATCTTTTCCCCAGAGGCTAATAATTAGCAGGAGGAAAGGCATTGATGAACCTCCAGTGAAAAGTTTTCCTCGGCATCTCAGCAAACCTTGATCCAAGTCTCCCTGCTTTTGGTGTTAACCCCCCAATTTTTGTTTTGCATATAGAACCTAGTTGTTGTTTTCTGAGAAAGCACTCTCCTCCAGTCTGCGTTCTTAAGCATGTGATTTAAGCAGATTTGGTCTCTCCTCTGTCTCATGGGAAACCTGACCACTGGACTTGTATATTCAACTCCCCCAGACACCATGCCTGGTTTAGGGATGAGTGTATCACCAAACCAAAGCCAGAGCAACATGAGAATACATTTACTAGATCCTCTGGCAAAAAAACACCTTGCTCATTTCTGCTTGATTTCATGTATGTGAACACATAAAGCTCAGAAATACTACCACCGTCTAGGTACCACTTCAAGCATCAGAAGAGCCATTCCAGAGCAAGCAAAACAGAGGCTGATGTGTTGACATCATTTGTGGCCAGAACCAACCTAAGCTTGCAGTCAGCACTAGCCATCAATGTGTTGGCAGTGACATCTAATGAATTAACCGTTTGTTTTAAGCTGGCTTGGTTATGCTTTCTACTACTTTCTGTTGAGATGCTAATGAAAGCTGTTCATTGGTCCAACCTGTTTCTCTTTTCCCTCATTTGACTCTAAATGCCAAAGGAGCACAGATGGGTTAATGTCATCATGGTGTGCAGGTTGTAGTGACGTTCCACATCACACTGACCCCCAAATTCTACAGCCTGTTATTCATACTTTGGCCCTAATTATTGTAGCATGCTTGCCTATGCTGAGGAGCTGAGTCTGAAATGAAATGCTAACCAATCTTTCTGATTTGCAATGCGACTCGTGTTTTGGTTATTTGAAGGCCTTTGACTCTGTAATATCTCCATCTATATTTTTAACCAATTCTTGGATATTTCTCTCTTTTCCTAGGTAACTTCCCAAAGATAACTTTTGACCTGGTCTTTCTATGTCATATATTTTTTTAAAGGTTTGTCTCCAGGCTAAAGTTACTATATCAGCTTTCCATCAGAAAAATAATACATACAAAACAAAATAAAGAAAAAGGGACTTCCTCAAGTACACGTTCCCATTAATAGATTATTCCATCTCTGCTCTTTTTCTATATTATTAACAAATATTTGAAAAACAGTCCATACCAATTTCTTCACAAAGCCATTTCACAGTAATTCTTTATACTACCATAATCTGGCTGGTAGCTTTTCTCTTCATTGAAACTCTACTTCATAGACTTTAGGAATCTTTCATCTCATCCAGCGGCTCTTCCTGTGGCATTTGATTTACTTTAGTAAGCCTACTCTCTCTGCTAAGTAGGCATTCCATATTTTTCAGACATGCCTTGTGTTTCTATGTCTATTGTTTCTATGTCTCTTTTTTGGTAACCCCATGCCCATGTCCAAATACTTGTGTTCTCCTTAGCTACCTGCCTGTCCTTAACTTCCCTACCATTCTACATCTTCTTTGGCATTTTCATATTCACCCTTGATTTCAATTCCTAAGGTTAACATTTAATCCATTTCGATATGAAATTCTAAGAGTATTTTAAACCTTAGTGTTTGGAAGTGAAAAAACTCTGACATTTGAAATGTCAAAAAAATATTTCATTCTACAAGGTCTTTATTTTACCTTGAGACTAGACTCTTCTTTGGTTTTATGAAAAATATTTTAAATAGGTCTTTTAGTTACACTAAAATAAAATAAAGGCTCTCTTCTGGCATATAGAAGATTGAAACAATGTGATTCTGAGACTTAACATCTCTGAACAGGAATGTGCAAGGTTGTCTTCATTGTAAGCACAGCTGCCTCACTGCAGATTCTATATCCTTTAGAAAACTGTTTTTTTTTTTTATGAAAATAGATTTAGTCTTTCAGCATTCAGTCTTTCAGGTGTTGATCCTGAAAGATGAATACACAATTTGACATTAGTTTTGATCACGCCCTTTCTTTATCTTGACCTTGGAGCTTGAAATCCTGAAGTCAGGATAGGAAGACAGGTGGAAAGGGCTTCTACAGGGGATGGTAAATTGATCTTTGTGAGATTGGTATCAGACCTGAGAAGACCAGGCAGAGATCTGCTTATTAAGGAGGACTTCTATGAAAGAACTTGAGTTTATGGATTCTGAAAACATTGATCAATAAGACCTTATTGAAATTACAATTGATTTTGCCTTCAGTTTGGAGAACTAGAGGAAGGAACTGAGCTCACACATGGGAGCCTGCCTATAGGTAAATGGATCTGAAGAAAAATAGGTGACCTGTACAAGAGCAATCTGGAGCCAGAAAGTGGCAACCAGGAAGGACTGTGAGATAAGTAAACAATTGCTGGGCATTCTCAAAAAGTTTAGGATGGGGAACATATTCAAATAGCAAAGGAGCCCCAACTGTTGAAGATTAGCGTCAAAGTAAAGGCATCAAAAAACCCCTCAGACTCCTGAGTTATAATTCCCCAATTTGCATCTCTAATTGGCACTGTATTTCTGTATTTCAGTGCCCAAAAAGGTTCCAGACATTTTTTACCTAAAGTCCTCCTGTTAGAAGCCATGTCTTTAAGAATGGTCAGGGAGGACTTTGCTAGAGAACAAACTCGGTAACACCAAGAAGTACCTGCAAATCTCGTCATATCTGGTTTGGAATCCTGCTTTGCAAACACCAGTTAACTTCTGCTACTCAAAGTTTCTTATAATTTGTTACTGTGTCACTGTGGGTCTCTCTCTCTCTTTCTGTCTCTCTCTCTCTCCCCCTGTCCACTTCCCTGTTTCTTGTTTGCAGGATTTGTCCTTGTGCCTAGGTTTGTCTTCATAACTATTGACCCATTTCTAGCTACCAGGAATCTGCACAGTTATGCACCTGATCTGAATGACCAGTGTGCCTGGGATTCATTTCAGGTACTCAAAAAACATTGGTTAAATGAGTAAACATTCTCTGCTAAGTCCTTCTACTCAATGATTTCACGGGTGTTAGCCTCCAAGGTACTTTGAATGTCATTCGATTTCTACCAGACTAACATCTTGAAGTACAGACTGACATCAGTAAATTCTCTTCCAAGATAATGTATCTCCAAATTAAGGACCCTCGGACTCAGTAAGACACAGAAGCCAAGTGAGAATGCTCTACAGAGGGGTGTGTCTCTGCATTGAGGTTCCCATCACTGTATGCCTTGCTTTCATTTCCTGCTAACTACAGCCTACCTGTTTTTATCTTCTTAGGATTCAAAACTATCTTCAGGAAATTATCTGATATCTTCACCAGGAGGTATAAATTACATACCTTAATGCGTTATGTGTTCCAGAGGTATATATACTAATACTTTATTAGTATTTAATGAATGGAAATTCACTTAAAATTGTGATTATTACTTAAATTTTACTCTATCAGGCATTGTACTACATTTACTCGTCACATCAACCCTCTGAGGTGAGGAGTTGCTTATTCTTATTTTGTTGAAAGATATGGACTGTAGATGTCAAGGAACTTAGTGAAAGAAATAGAAAACTGAGCAGAGGCTTTGAACAACCCACTCCTGCTGAATCCAGAGGCTATGCGCTAACCATGGTAATGATAAGACAGATTTCTGCATATTAACCAAATGAAGTTATAAACGGGATTTTTAGGAGATGTTAGTAGAAGCACAATATCCATCTCGGAAAGCATATCTCTTCAGCAGCTGCCTGTCCTGCTGTTCCTGGGCCAAGGATGCTACTTTGCTTGGCAATATCCCAGTCCAAATAAAAACAATCAAACGGAATTTTTGTTTTCTAAGCCACATGTTTCTGGGTTACAACTGTGCAACTTTGAAAACCAGTAACCTCTAGAGACATATGTGAAATCAAGACTCATAAAATATTGGCATTTGCATTAGAAATGTCTTTTAGAAAAACCAACAGTCATTTCCCATTGGGAATTGTGCTATAATCGCCACAAAAAAAGTCAGAATTCAATTCTATCAGAAACTCTGTTTTTATTTTTCTCACCAAAAGCATCTTTAGAAAAATAATTTTCTGTTTAATTTTTTTTTTCTTAACTGAAATCTTGCAGTCATTAAGGCTTAGTAGGAAGAGGAGTAGGTGGGGGGAGTGTTTTAAACCAATTAATAGTTTCTGTTTTATCCTGCTTTACCATGTGTTAACCTTTTTCAGTCTGGTTCAGCTTTGAAACAAAACCTCTCTGGAAGACTTACTGAATAATGTTTTCTAGAAAGAGAATTTTCCATTAAAAAACATCTCAAAAGTCAGATTTTTAATTTAAAGTTTAAAAGCAATAAATTCTCTTGAGCACTCCTTCTAAGGCAATGACACTTGAATAATCATATGTACATCTCAGCAGAAACATCCTCATTGTACTGCTGGATGCCTAAGTACAGTGTGTCCATTAAGTTTGTGGGCAATTTAAATTAAACAACTATTTTATTTTATTTTTATTTATTGTTTCAGGTTCCTTCAGGCTACAAGGAATTAGGTTACACTATTTGCATTTGTTAGATAAAATCCCTCTTATAATTGTGTCCCACCCCAAGAGGTGTGCCATGCATCCTAAACCCCCATTTTCATATCACCTAACCCCACATGTGATGTGTGAGAATGGTCTCAAAGCTGCAGGTGCTGGTGTGGATGTGGAGAGAAGCAAACACTTTTATGCTGCTGGTGGGACTGCAAACTAATACAACCTTTTTGTAAAGAAGTAGGAAGAATCCTCACAGAGCTCAAATTACACCTCCTATTTGATTCTGCAATCCCATTACTAGGGGATTGGGCATCTGCCCAGAAGACAAAAAATTTTTTTCATAAGGACATTTGCACTAGACAAGTATTTTAAATTGCACATGAACTTTATGGACACCCTGTATATAGGAACTCAAACTACATTAGCATATTCCTCTAAAATTTTTTAAACTGATATTTTGGGCATAAAATCACAGCTCTCAGAAGATTCAGAGGGTTCATCATCAGCAGAGTGATGGTAAATTTTTAACAATTGACTCTCCAGGGAAAAAAATTCTAAGGCGTAATGTAAATACTCTCACTGTAGCCAAATTCAAGCTACCGAAGTGACATCACTGAAGGCCGAATTGGGAAGAAATGCAACACAATTTGTACACCACCGAGTCTGATGACCCTGACAGCATGTGAGCTTTCATCAAACTTTCAGCTAGTTTCTGAAGTCACCTTTTAGTTAAATGTTACAAATAGGATGAGGATGAGAACGGTGCTCAGTAGCCTACGTTCTAGAATCAGTTTGCCAGACCCCTCATCTCACTCTTCAGTGAATTATCTGTGTTCTCTTGGGTACACCATGTATCTATTTTGTGACTCGGTTTCCCTATATACAAAATGGTAATAGGAGAATTTCTGTTTCATGGGGTTGTCATCATGTTTAAATAAATAGCACATATAGTTCTTGGCATATAGCAGGTGCTTAATACATGCTGACACTAGCTACAGTATTTATAATTACTGCTATAGGAATATTTTATATATTGACATTTAAATCTTTCAGATGTCCTTAAAAATTGTCCTGTTTTACAGCAATAATCTGAGAAGAGCCAGCTATAGAGGAAGGAGTACTAAGTAAGAAGTCCAAGGTTAGTTTTTAGTTCCAGTTTTGCCAATACTTTGCTCTCTGAACCTTTGGCAAACCATTTTAGTTCTAAGAGCTTTAATTCTCTCATTAGTAAAATGCAGAAAGTAATAATCATTCTGCCAAGTGCATAGGATTGTGGGGAGATTAATGTGAGATAATGAAACCAAGAGCCCTTTGAAGATGATACAAATTCTAGGTGTTATTATTAATTTAATTTAAAAATCACGACTCCAGGGGAGCATTACACATAAGAATGAAAAGTTTTGTGTCATATAAGTAAAAGTTAGAAATGATGAGGTATTAAGAGCTGAGATGTTTCATTATAAGAAGCAAAAACAAAAAAAAATTTCTATCATGAAGCAGTTAAGTGCTGTGCTTAACCCTTTTTCCTAACAAAAGAGCAATTTTCACATGAAAAAGAGCTATGTTTTAAATGTAACATATGTTTGAATGAGTTAGGGAAATAAGCAAACTAACTACTGAGTCATAATTTTTAGGGAAATGAAATACAATGGAAAAATGAATAAATATAACATATAATCGTGTATCAAATGAAATACAGGGCACCAAGGCAAAGCAGTAGCTAGCACCAGGACATTATAAGATCCATAATGTAAATCCACAGAGAATAATTTGGCAAAAGTTCTTGAGTATTATAGATAAATATAAAATGAAATGTCTGCTCTAGGACATATGGAAGAAATCTTATTCTGTTAAGTTCAGTCAACTTGTGAACAGTAAGAACACACATGAAAATGAAGGAACAACAAGAAAATTATAGGAACAACAAATTTTTTTAAATTTACACTGTGGATCTTTGCTCACTTAACAGAATCATATACATTTATATAAATTCAGTGAAAGTTATCCAGAAAAACAATTCTAGACAGAATTAATGATCTAAAACTGTGCCTGTTTTTCCCTTCAATTCATGTTTCCAAACCATGCTTTAGTAGAGAAGTTCTGGCCTGGGGATGAAGAAAGTATCACCTGTGCCACACAACCCTCACTACGGCCTTTTCTGTTGGTTATTAGAGAACATTCTTGTTGGCAGATACCAAAAAGTTCAGAAGCTGATTTTGGAAGACTTCCAAGTTTCCTTGTTTAGTGAATAGAAAGGCAAAATGGAAGATCATGTGTATAATGTACTTACTATCTCCCATGAAAGGAGAAAGAAAAGCATAAGAAATAAAAATAAGTAATAAATCACTGTGCAAGAAATTTATGGGGGAATGAAGTAGAATGGGACCAGGGGGACATAAGACTTTCATTAAGCACTTTTTGCATTATTTTCATTTTTGAACCATGTGAATTTATTATATATTAAACAAAATTGTGTGTGTGTGTGTGTGCATGCGTGCACGTGCACGCATGCGTATGAAGTCCCCACAGATAAATAAAACTTTGGTTGCTTGAACTGGGCACAGTGGCTCATGCCTGCAATCCTATCACTTTGGGAGGCTGAGGCAGGTGGATTGCATGAGCTCAGGAGTTCAAGACCAGCCTGAGCAAGAGTGAAACCTGTCTCTTCTAAAAATAGAAAAACTAGCCAGGAGTGGCATGGGACACCTGTTGTCCTAGCTACTTGGGAGGCTGAAGCAAGAGGACTGCCTAAAATATTGTTCCAAAAGTGAGCTATGACATCACAGCACTCTATCCAGGATAACAGAGTGAGAAAAAGAAAGAAAAATCTTTGATCTCTCATCCATCTTAACATTTGTCACCTTCCACAAGCTCCACCTGCCTCAGGCATGGACACCTATAGAGGGGAAGGGGCTGGTGGGTGTCTGTCCTCTCCACGTTCCCCTACTTCTGATTGTTCAGCAATTTGAAGGCAAAGGCAAGAACTTATATTGGTGGTTTTGCTGTCATCTGTGTGACATGCCCAAGCACTGATGATTTTTTTCTCCTGGATTGTTTGTGAGTCCTTCAGAGATGACTTGCCACATCAAGAGAGTTTCTTGAGCATTATGTGATCGCTGATATTTTGGATGAAATTTTACAATTCCCACCTTACACCACCAATCCTACCATGCAGTCTCTTTTACCAGCTGGCTTACATACTGTTTGGTATTTCAGGAGATCTCTGCTCCATGTGCCTTATGGCTTTGCAAAACCTTATCACTTTTCCCATGTCAAACTCTGGAAATGCACATCTCTCCTTAACAGGATCCTTCTTATCTCTAAATTCACAGGTAAACTTAATCAGCTTGGTTCTTTGTGTATTTTTTGTTGTTGTTATTTTTTGAGATGTAATCAGAACTAGGTCTCACTCATCTAACACCAAGAGACAAGTGGTCAAGTTTCATGGATTTTCCAAATATCCTAGTGGGGGAACAAGAATAAATGGCTTGACTGAGAGTTGCAGCACTAAGCTAACAATGCTTTTCAAATAAATACCCCTTTCCTAATCTCTTTACCACTCTGATAAGTATGAAGCTAGATTTGGCTGATGGTCAAAAACACATCTGAGGACTGGGCATGGTGGCTAATGCTTATAATGCTAGGACTTTGGGAGGCCAAAACAGAAAGATTGCTTGAGATCAGGAGTTCAAGACCAGTTTGGGAAACAAAGGTCTTTGAAAAATAAAAATAAGAATCAAATGTGGTGGTGGGTCCTATAGTCTCAGCTATTTAAGAGGCTGAGGATCACTCGAGCCCATGAGTTTGAGTCTGCAGTGAGCTATTCTGATGGCATGGGACTCTGGCACTGGCAATACAGCCAGGTTCTGTCCCCGTAAAATGAAACAAAACAAAACAACACAGTTGGGGCCGGCCCTCAGCAGCCTTCGCAAGCTCTGCATGGAGGGACTGATGGATGCCTCTCATGGGAATGTGCGGAAAACCCTTACGTCAGTGAAAACTAATATAAGCCTACACATGTCTCTGACATTTAAAAGTCAGGGCCTAAGGACAGCGAGGATGGAAGGAAAGAAGATTTTAATTTTTTTAATGTTATATTTTGTAACTTTAGTGTTTGACTGTTTTATGACATTAACGCATTTGGATGTGTATTTTTTACTCCAGAGGATCATCATGCAGTTAATTTGCTCCATGACGAAAAACCTTTTAAATTTTAATAAGATTTTGATTTTGGTTTCATGCAAAGACATGCTAAATTCCTGTTTGAGATAAAGGAGAGTCAAGAATAAGGAACCAAGAGGGGAGAGAGGCAAAGGAGATAAAAGGGCGAGGAAGTTAAAACTTACCTGGTTTCATCGATATAAACTGCTTCCAGCACAGATGCTGCATATTCAATATTTTTCTTTAAGTCAACGACATTAACATCACCTCTTTCCAGCTGCTTCACTAAGCATCTTAGTCTATTTCAAAAAAATAAGCAGAGAAAGAAAGAGATGTAACTATATGAAAAATAGTATAATATTAAATGCACACATTGAGTAAGCTTTTAACATAGCTATTTCTAGGTCATCAAACAGAAATATTTTCAGAGATTTTTTCTTAGTATAAATAAGGCCAGCTTTATCACATAAGCAATTATTAGAAATTGTATTTGCCTCCCAGTAATATTAGGGGTGTAGCTACTTAGGTTAAGTGCCATATTTCAAGGATGGTCTTCCTGAAAATTCAAGACAATCTAGACATTTTCATAACTGTTTAGTCCTATTAGTAGAATTTATTCTGTGGCTATTCTGCTCATTCAGATTTGGCACTAAGGAAATATTAAAGGATGCTCTTCTAACTGCTATAGTAGCTATTATTTATTGTATACAGCAATAAAAACAAAAATGGAAAGCAAAAATTCCCCCCAAAGTTAATCAAGATGAGAAAAAAAAACCATATGCATATATCCTCAGTGTTTTTATTGCAATGATTTTTCAACTAAGGCAAATCTGAAAGTATTTTTTCTTATTTGCATCCATAAAATCATATGTCCTAACTCACTGAGGACTTTAAAAGCACAGGACTCAGCTAGACTCCTGACTTACAGAAAGTTAGATAAGTAATGTTATCTAACTTCAAGTAGATAAGTAGATAACTTTAGTTAACTTTAAGACAGATAGAAGTTAGATAACTTTAGTTAAGTAATGTTACTTAACTATAAGTAAAACTTAGTGTTAAGCCACTGAATTTTGGGATAATTGTAATACAACAATAGATATCTAATATACTGAGGCAATACAAATAAACTCAATAAATTTATTTTATTTGTATTTTTTTTATTTTTACATACACATGTGTTAATTAGGTTTCCACTTTTTGCCTTCACAGAATGTAAAAGGCTTAAAATTTAATAACAATAACAATGTTTAAGATAAGGACTAGAAATAAAAACCACGTAAAGAATGAACGAAGATAAATACATTCAGACAAGAAAACAAACGATTACTGCATCGAAATATTAAGCAATGTTAGTAATAATAATGCCAAGAAAGGAACATTCACAATGTCAAATAAGACATTATACAGTGCTTTGACTCAGAGTCTCAGTATGAAGTCATCAGTTAACTTCTTATTTTTTTTCCAAAGTCTCAAAAAATAGACAACTAATATTATATAAATAAAAGTAAAGGAGAGTTTCAAACAACAGATGTTTTATTTTTAGACAGCTTTTCTGTACTCAATTTGCATGTCTTGCATCTTATGTAGGTATGCACATCCATGAATCTTTTTTTTTTGTCATAACTGCACTTTTATTTAAAAGATTCCAGTTTCTTGAAGTTTTATAGACACATCATGCAAACAGATACTTTCCTAGGAATGTTTTACCTCCATGAATCTTATGTAGCTTGTAACATCCATGAAGCTACTCATTCAAAAGCCATTTTGGTCACATGGTGATCAAAGCTCTACTTATCTCCATCCCCCCATTTCTTCTTCCTCCTGTGCTCAAAACCCATTGAGGGCCGCCTCCCTCACCTCTTAGGAAACCATAGAGTTGTTCTTAAATCTCTCATCCTCTTCCTCCTCTCTTCTTCTCTTTCTCTTTCTCCGTCCCTGCTCTATTTCAAGCATTTCTCGCTCCTAGCTGTCTTCTGAAGCTGCATTATGCTAACCACTACCAGCTCGTTCTCCAGGCTGCAGCCTGGCTGCTCACCTGAACTAGAGTCACAGCTGCCTCTCCCTCCCTTCTCGCTTGTTCTACCTAAACCTTTCCTCCACCAAGCTGCCGGAGAATTCCACCTGATATGATAATCTGAGGTGCCACTGCCCGGTCTAACCTTACTGCTCTTGTTCCCTACAGGCTGAGGGTAAGCTCTTCCATAGGGAATCTGAGGCCCCTCTTGCATAACTTCAGCAGCTCCCCAGCTTTACCTTTTCTCATCTGTAACTTTTGTGTGGTCACCCCTGGGTAGAGTGCCATGGCCATCGTCACTCACAGCAACCTCAAACTCTTGGGCTCAAGAGATCCACCTGCCTCAGCGTCCCAAGCAGCTGGGACTACAGGCGCTCACCACAATGTCTGGCTAGTTTGTCTATTTTTTGTTTGTTTGTTTGTCTTTTAATAGAGACATAGGTCCTGCTCTTGCTCAGGATGGTCTCCAACTCCTGAGTTCAGGTGAGCCATCTGCCTCGGCCTCCCAGAGTGCTGGGATTACAGCTTGAGCCACCGCGCCCCGTCTCCTCTTTAACTTCTTCTGCCAAAATCTTACGCCTGAGCAACAAGAAGTGCTTGTTGTTCTCGGAGGATAACAAACTGCTTCTTGCTTCCCTCCCTTGGTTCCTGCGATTTGCTCGCCTTGTGATGCCCTGTTCCTGATTTTCCTGTAATACACTAACTTGCTTCCTGTAACAGGCCGCTCAGGTACCACCCACGTGGGAAGTCTTGCTCGGGGACACAGGCTGGGTTTGATGCTCTTGTCGCCTGCTGCTTCAGTGCTCTGTCCCTCCCTTTGTCATGTGAGCTCCTGATGTGTGCCGACCGTTTCTTACTCATCTTTGTGCTTCCCAGTGCTTGGAACAGAGTTGCTCACAGCAACCTCCAACTCCTAAGCTTAAGTGATTCTCTTGCCTCAGCCTCCCAAGTAGCTGGAACTACAGGCACCCGCCACAGCGTCGGCTATGTTTTTGTTGCAATTTGGCCAGGGCCGTGTTCAAACCTGCCACCCTCGTTATATGGGGCCGGTGTCCTACCCACTGAGCCACAGGCGCCACGCTGAAATGTGTTGTTTTAACTGAGAAAGTTTTTCAGATTCTATTGTTTATATAAATTCTATTAGTTTTTCTCATAATCGTATTTTTGTAGAATTTTAAAATAATACGATATTTCTCATAATCGTATTTTTGTAGAATTTTTAAAAAGTTTTTGTTTTATAGATGACAGCTAGAACCACCCAATAAAAAGATTACATGACCAATGTTTGTTATTTAAATCCTGATTGTTTCCATATTCACTTTAAGCGTGTGGAGATAGTTTTCATCGAATTAAATTTTCATTTTCTGATACAGCCTAATACTGCTAAAGAATGACAGCTGATTTTCACCTGTGGTTTTGATGCCCATAATTTGGGAAACTAGTTTGGATAAAATCTATTTTAGAACCGAGATATTTGTAATGCAGAGACACCTGTGTAATACTGTAACACTGTCATAAATGCACACTAAGATGATCCGAAAAGTCTCAGAACACATTCTCAGTGGAATCTCAGTCCCGCCACATCAGTGTGGTTTGAAGTGTTTTTCCTAAAAGAATTCTATGTACTGGGCTCGGTTCAATTTGCTTCTGGGAATAACCAATATGCGGCAACATCAAGAACTCTATTCTAAATCCATTTTATGTCAGGTGCTTCTATTTTCAAAACTAAATTTTGTTAAACTGCATGTTGCACATTCTGGTGAAAAGGAGCAAATGTGTAATGTGCTGATATGTCAATAATCGACAGAACTTTCTAGCATCTGCCGGGACTGAATTGTTCTTAACATTAGGTATTTTTTAAGGGGTAGTGGCAAGCACATCCACAGAAGGGATTTAAGATGCATTTCCATGAAATCAGCATATTGTACCCCTTGATTGCACTAATGTAAGCAGCTATGATTTAATTTTAAAAAAAAAAAAAAGAGGCATTTCCTTGAAGATCCAGGTGTGGGTAACTAATTGTCTTGACATGTGTTTGATTTTCATTTCCCTGAGCATGCGCTGCTCTGCTGAAATCATATGCAAAGGCTGGGTCGGTTGACCCTCTGCAGGATAAACTTGAAGGTTACGGAGCTCAGCTAATCTTGTGTAATCCGCTGTTGTTAAATGGCTGTTTGCATTCCCGGCACACCGGTTTCTGAACGCTTAGGGTTTCTAGGATCTGAATGCAAAGGTTTTTCCCTTTGCTTCAGACAACCTCTGAGAGGAGGGATGCATCTCTTTGCCTGCCTGTGCGTCGTGCTCAGCTTCGTGGGAGGAGCGAGCTGTTCGTGTCCTTCCCAGTGCACCTGCGACCATCACGGCAGAAACGACGGCTCGGGGTCCAGGTACGCTCCGCTCCCTGCTGCCGACGGTGTTAGTTAATCTCCCACACAGGACAGCCTTGTTTAGAAAGCAAATGGTTGGTTATCAGAAATCGGAGAAGAGATTTAATTTATGTAAGTTTCAATTTAATTGTGTTAGTACCGGTTGCCTACTCTTTCATCGATTTTATTCTGAGCAGTTTCACTTGTAAAAGCCTCTCAAATTATTTGAGACTCCGAAACATCCTGTGTTATCAAAGTGTTCAGAGAGCTTATATTCACAAAATGTCCCTGTCCAGAGGCCAAACCTGAAATGTGTGTGGCCAGCTCGTCCTTGATTACAGGAGTGGGGGAGGGCAGGGCTGAGCGGCAGCTTTTAGGGTCCCCATTTCATTTGAGGATTATTCATGCCAGCTGGATAGAAGAGGGAAGCACACAAGGTGACGTTAGGTTCATCTTCAGAATGTTTTTGTTTGTTTTTTTTGAGACAGAGGCTCCCTCTGTCACCCTCAGTAGAGTGCTGTGGCCTCACAGCTCAGAGCAACCTCCAACTCCTGGGCTCAAGTGATTCTCTTGCCTCAGCCTCCCAAGTAGCTGGGACTACAGGCACCTCACACAACACCAGCTATTTTTTATTTTTCTAACTTTTTAAAGAGACAAGTTCTTGCTCTTGTTCAGTCTGGTCTCAACTCCTGAGCTCAGGTGATCTTCCTGCCTCAGCCTCCCAGAGGGCTAGGATTACAGGTGTGAGCCACCGCACCAGACCTATCATCCTCAGAATTTTTCATTTTAAGTGGACAAAATTCATAAAGTAAAGAAAGTTGAAAAATCTTATCTGTTTACCTCATGGAAGTTATTTAATCTCTAGTTTGCTTTTATATCTGCCTGTGAAGTGAGACGAGTTACATGCTTAACAAGTGCATGAGTCCTTTTAGGTAGAAGTTAAAAGCAAAACAGAACTCCTGTTGGCTAATCACCTTAGATCTTGATTTTTTTTTTTTTTTTTTGGAGAGAGAATTTAAAAACAAAATCAAGGTATTTGTGACTTGAAATAAATGGTAATTCTCAAACAAAATAATTTGTTAAAAGAATAGTCCAGGGTGGCGCCTGTGGCTCAAAGGAGTAGGGCGCTGGCCCCATATGCTGGAGGTGGCGGGTTCAAACCCAGCCGGGGCCAAAAACCGTGGGGTGGGGGTGGGGGTTGGGGAAGGAATAGCTCAATTCATGTCTCACAACTTTAAACAAAAAATAATAATTCAAAGGTATTTGTGAGTAGTTTGTCTTATTATTATATGAAGTTAACCAATCCCTGTTATCTTTCTGAGATATCCACTGGGTGGTTACAGACAATGGAAAGAACATAACACGTAAAAGACCAGCTTCTGTGGGGAGATGTAGCAGTTAATAATTGTGCCAGGGTGTTTTTGAGACAACTATCACAGAAATGTTTCCTTCTCTGTGGTGGACCCATAGGTGGGTTTTTAAAAAATTATTATGCCTGGAAAGAATTCTAGAAATAATCTAGGTCAACCTCTGTTACTTTATAAGCAAAGAAACCAAACTGTACAGAGACTCCATGACTCATCCTAGGTCACGTAGTTGGTTGATCAGTAACTGAGTTGATAAAGATACTAGGTCTTTTGGCTTCCAGTCCGGGCTTTTTCCTATTATAGGACACTGGAATGCTTTCTTGACGAGTAGAAACTGCTACTGTCCTGGTGAAAAGTATCACTGACATTTGCAGTACGAAATAGAGATGAAGAGTAGGGGGTATCCCTAGAAAATTCCGGGGATTGATTCCCCAGGGCCTTCTCCCAAAGCCGTAGGAGGATGCTGCCAGTGTGTGGTACATTTATCCTGCTCACCTCTGTTGACATTATGGCCTGGCTTTTCAAATCCACCAAATGACTGTTTTATTGTTATTACTTATTAAGCATATAGTGTATTATAGTTTAGATGGTGATTTGAAAAAATTTTTACTGTTTATATTCAACAATTCAGATGAATATATTAAGGAGGTAAATAGATTTTTTTTTTTTTCCATAGACAGGGTCTCTCTCTGTCTCCCAGCCTGGAGTACAATGGCACAATCATAGCCTATGGTAACCTCAAACTCCTGGGCTCACGCTATCTTGCTGCCTCAGCCTCCCAAGTTGCTGGATCTACAGGCACTCACCACCATATCTGGCTAATTTTTAATTTTTTTTTTAAGAGACAGGGTCTTACTATATTGGCCAGGCTGGTCTTAAACTCCTGGCCTCAAGCAATCTTTCCACCTTGGTCTCCTAAAGGGGTGGCTTCTGGCCTCTCTCTAGTATTTTTCCAACTGCATCTAATCTATACTTATTTCAAAATAAAATGTTTAAATTAAAAAAATAGGATTCCCTGAAAAGAGTTTTAAAACGTTTATGCTTGGGTCCCTCCCCACAGATGCTAATTTACAAAGCTAATGTGCAGCCAGGGTCAAGCACCATGAGCAGAGCTCGTGTATCAGTATATGGCAACCCTACCACTGGAGATTTCAAGTAGTCTTTGTTCTATATTAAAAAAAAAAATTGTAAATATTTTGGCAATAAGTATTGTGATATAAAAAGAAATATACCTGGTCTTTCACTCCTGTTCCTGGCACAGAGCTCCTAAAATCCTTGGAATTTTCCTAAGTAATAATAAATCAATCTTTTTTCAGTCTAAAATGAATCTAAATTCTCATATTCCTCATACCTTAAACCGACACGTGTGGCAGCCTTGTTTTTATATGTTTGTTTTACATGTGCCAACAAACAAGATCAAAATGTGACTTGCTCAAGGTCACTTCCATCAGTGAGTGGTAAAAGGAATAAACTTTTAGAATCTGGTTTATTCCTCAGGGAAAAAGCAATGAGCAGGTCACGTTGTTAAAACCAAGCTCACCTTTAAACATTTGCTGTGAACCCTTGTTTTCTAAACAAATGATCTTCTTACAGAGGCTCAGTTTATGATTTGAACAGGGGATTCCTTTAAAATGGGCTGTTTCTAAAGAGATTTACTGTGAAGTTGGACGGAAGTGGTTTTTCACTGTGGCCTTGTGACCCACGGGCTGGATGACCGTGGGAAGTGACTGAATTTTGATAGGCCTCAAACTGAGTGATGCAAATTGAGTTTGTTGATAATAGTAGCAAATGCCTACTGAGTGCTTATTATGTGCCAGGAAGGTGTAAAATTTTACATGCATTTTAATTAATCATCACAAAAGTGTCATGGAAAAATGAAGTTGAGAGACTGGTGAGGCACCTGTAGTCCCAGCTACCAGGAGGCTGGAAGAGCTCAGATATGTACCAAGATCAGCCTGCCTGGAGCACTGGTGCTCTTGTCCAATGTCTGCCTCAGTGGGATGATTAAATAAAGTAATGGATTTGACTTTGTTGCACAGGCCTGGCAGGTAAAGAGCTCAATATTAGGTTGAACCACATGCAATTGTGGATATTTGATCATCTTGTAACTATAAAAATGGCCATTTCCTTAATAGTAGGTAACTACAAAAATGGCCATTTCTGTAGTAGGAGCTTCTGTCATAGTGATGAGGATGATAAGGACAATGATGATGATTCATTATTAATGAACAGATTAGCCAGGCTGGACAGATGTTTTTTTGAAAATAAGTAGGGATTGAAAAATTGATACATGTTTCAAATAAGGATCATTTTTTCGAATGGGTCTTGGAAAGTGGATTTCCTTGCATTGCTCTTGTTGTGACATTAGGTTGGTACTATGTAATGACATGGATATCAATGAGATCCCCACCAACTTCCCCGTGGACACCGTGAAGCTTCGCATAGAGAAGACCGTCATCCGTAGACTCTCCGCTGAGGCCTTCTACTATCTGGTGGAGCTCCGGTACCTCTGGGTGAGTTACAATTCTGTGGCCAGCATTGACCCCAGCAGCTTCTACAACCTAAAGCAGCTGCATGAGCTGCGCTTGGATGGGAATTCTCTGGTTGCTTTCCCTTGGCCATCTCTACTGGACATGCCCCATCTGAGGACCCTGGATTTGCGCAATAACAGAATAACTAATGTGCCAAATGAGGCGGTTAGGTATGTGAAGAACCTCGCCTACTTGGATTTATCAAGCAACAGGCTAACGACATTGCCTCCAGATTTTCTGGAGAGCTGGTCTCACTTAGTTACAATTCCTTTTGGAAACCTGGACCTCTCACCAAGAAGAATTATTCTCGGTAAGCACATAAGCCTTTGAGCTTTTTGAGTATAAATAATTTGCTATGCATAACTTTAGTTGTCTAGTCCCTTTTTTTTTGAGACAGAGTCTCACTTTGTCACCCTTGGTAGAGTGCTGTAGTATCACAGCTCATAGCAACCTCAAACTCTCGGACTCAAGCGATCCTCTTGCCTCAGCCTCCTAAGTAGCTATGGCTACGGGCCCCTGCCACGCCTGGCTATTTTTAGAGACCAGGTCTCTCTTTTGCTCAGGCTGGTCTCAAACCCATGAGCTCAGGCAATCCACCTGCCTCGGCCTCCTAGAGTGCTAGGATTACAGGCATGAGCCACCACACCTGGCAGTTGTCTAGTCTTTTATTTAATTTTTTTTAATTTCTTTTTTTGAGACAGAATCTTACTATGTTGCCCTTGGTAGAGTGCTGTGGCATCACAGCTCACAGCAACCTCAAACTCCTGGGCTTAAGCTATTCTCTTGCCTCAGCCCCCCAGAGTAGCTAGGACTACAGGCTCCTGCCACAACACCCGGCTATTTTTTGGTTGCAGTTGTCATTGTTGTTTAGCTGGCCCAGGCCGGGCTGGAACCTGCCAGCTTTGGTGTGGCTGGTGCCCTACTCACAGGCACCGAGCCAGTTGTCTAGTCTTTTAAAATCTATTTGATTTGGTCTCTGACTCTGAATGTGTACTTTTAATGGACTATTACCTGACTTAAGTTGAGTTACCTGTTTTCCCCCATGTAAGGTGTAACGGTGGTGTGCGTGTGAGTATGTGCCTGTGTGTGTGCAGGGATTGGGGCAGAGCTGGCTTTATAAATTGAGAGTGCTCCATTTCTCTTAGAGGGCCTTGAGCTGAGTGACAGAACCCACCAACCTGCCTTGATTCTTTTTTTTTTTTTGAGACAGAGTCTCATTTGCCCTCAATAGAGTGCTATGGCATCACAGCTCACAGCAACTTCAAACTCTTGGACTTAAGTTATTCTCTTTCCTCAGCCTCCCAAGTGGCTGGGACTATAGGTGCCTGCCACAATGCTTGGCTATTTTTTTAAGAGATGGCATCTCACTCTTGTTCAGGCTGATCTTGAACTTCTGAGCTCAGGAAATCTACCTTCCTCTGCCTCCCAGGGTACTAATTACAGGTGTGAGGTACCACACCCAGCTTCCGCCTTGATTCTTGAGAGCCACCAATACTCTATACTCTGGTACAATCACCCTTTTGCTCAATTTGCTTTTCAACTATTCACAAGGTTCGTCAGGAATAGGAAAGCAGTGGCATTGGTGTTGTTATGAGACAGCAGTGGTTTAATTAGTTGGGAAGAATTGCTTCCAAATTTTCTCAGTCTACAAAGAAATGGTGGACACGCCATTTATTTTACCCACCCCAAATAGTTCTTTGAATGGATTTGGTCTCTACGTTTAGCTGTAATCAACTTCTGTAGTTTGATCTTGACTTTGTTTAGGGTCTATATACAGTCTCTTAGGTTCTAAAATTGTAAACTCCGTCCAGTAAGACCTTCTCTTTATATATGTAGTGCTTTGCATGGAGCTCTACATGTGGTGAATACCTAGAACATAGAGTTTCCTGATTGAAATCAGTGAACTGAAACACTTTTCAGGGGTATCTGTGGACAGTGAAGCTTGAAGCTTTGATTAGTGTGATTTGACAAAATTTAGTTTTGTTCTTTCCACCCAATAAGGTTATATCATCTGTGTTATCAGTCCCCAGTTTGTGTCCATCATGGCTGGAGAAGACGTTGCATTTCTCAAGAGGATGAAAGAATTTCTGGGTCTTTGGCCCATGAAATGGGTTAGAATCCTTTGGAGTGAGAGATAACATAGATGCTAAATTTGGGCTACATATCCTTGCTGACCAAATTCAAGTATATGCTCAAATATTTGCCAAAGTCAAGCCTAAAGTAAGCTATGTTTGCATTTTTTTTTTTTTTTGAGACAGAGCCTTAAGCTGTCACCCTGGATAGAGTGCTGTGGCATCACAGCTCACAGCAACCTCCAATTCCTAGGCTCAAGCAAGTCTCCTGCCTCTGCCTCCCAAGTAGCTGGGACTACAGGCACCCGCCACAATGCCTGGCCATTTTTAGGTTGCAGCCACCATTGTTGTTTGGTGGGCCGGGCTGGTTTCAAACTCTCCAGCTCAGGTGTACATGGCTGGCGCCT
>CAUYON010039713.1:0-32885 GCA_963573935.1 Arctocebus calabarensis | reverse complement strand
CCCCCCCCCCCCCCCCCCCCCCCCCCCCCCCCCCCCCCCCCCCCCCCCCCCCCCCCCCCCCCCCCCCCCCCCCCCCCCCCCCCCCCCCCCCCCCGCGGTTCTGTCTTTTCCTGCTGCACATTACCTACCTTGGCCATTAGTTGGCCTTCTAGCCACTTTACTAAGACCCCTCATTAGAGTTTGACGGTAGGCTTGGAGTCTCATCTGACTTGCTTCCGTATTAAAATTCCATTCTGGGCGTGTGAGGGGGAAGGCTGCATCTATAAGAGCCTTATTGGTAGTGGGATTCCCATCTGGACCCTCAACAGCCTTCCTGGCTTCAGCCACGATGCAGTTCCGCTCCTCGGTGGTGAAAAGGACCTGTAAGAGCTGCTGACAATCATCCCAAGAGGGCTAATGAGTAAAAAGAATTGAGTCTAAGAGGTCAATCAAGGCAGGAGGTTTTTCAGAGAATGTAGGATTCTGCATCTTCCAGTTATAAAGATCACTGTGGCAAAGGGCCAACAGTGATATTCTCGGGAGGTTTGCTCCATCGGGGGGGTCCCACCATGCAAAGGGGCAGCACAGTGGAGTCTGCCGCCAGATCGCGCAGCGCTCTACGGCAAATGCGGGGTGGGCTCCAGAAGCTACTCCCTGGACCTGGGGCTGGAGTGGCCTTGTTGCCTGGTGGACTCAGAGGGACAGGTGCCCCCTGAGCTGAAGTGGCCTCATTGTCTGGTGGATTCAGAGGGACAGGTGCCCCCTGAGGTGAGGGTTGATAAGGAGGGGGGGAAAGCACTTCTGGATCAGTTCCTCCTTGGAGGACTGGGGGAGGGGCAGTAGTGGGAGACTTCTCCTTTTTCTCCTTCAAGGCTAGGAGCTTGGCCACTTCTTTGTCTGGCGGGGTAAGAAAAGGTTGTAACCATGATGGCAGGTCCTCCACGAGTTCCCACCAGGCAGTTATATATGGGATCTGATCCGGGTGCCCAGTCCCAAATTGGCTTACTATATCTTTGACCTGAAAGATAGTGGGGAGATGGAAAGTTCCTGCTGGTGGCCAACCGGCGCATAACGTTGGCCATTCAGTCCTGCAAAGAGTTACAAGTTTATTTCTGGACACGATGAAACCGTACTCTTGAGCTTTGTCTTTGAAATCCTGGAAATTAGCCAAAGTTAGGGAAAGGGGTATCATCTGCGTCTGTCCCATGTTGCCCTCCAAATATAACAAGACGCACACAAACAGCGCACCTCCAGGGAGTGCCCTTGCAGGTTTCCGGCAAAACCGAAAATGAGACAACAATATAACTCCATTTGGCGGTCGCAACCCACCTTGCCTCTGAACCAGAGGGATCGCCTGCTCGTCTCGACCAGGGACTAGGGGTTCCACATCCCGGTCCCCCATCCACGGGGCATTTCCTCTCCTACTCTGTCAGGGGTTCCACGTCCCATCTACAGACTTAACAGATGAAACCAACACAGAACAGGACAAGACAAATAGACAATGCTGGCACACACGCAGTCACCTCCAGAGTAGGTTCTCCGCGATTTGGGGGAGGCAAATCATGGGCGAGCCCCCAAATGTTGTGCCCAAGTCGCAGGGTCTCCCCCATAAATCACCCAATGACCAAGTCTGATGCAAAAGCAAGAGGCAGTTTCCGATGCAAAAGCAAGAGGTAGTTTATTGGCTAGCTCGGCTAGGCCTTCTTGTTCCTGATGCAGCAGGAAAGCAGAGAAGCCCGCAGAGGGGAGAGCAGTTTTAAAGGTACAGAAAGTAACAAATGGAGGGGGTGTTGGGCAAACTGCTGGGGAGAGCTGATAGTGGCTTAGGGGACTAGACAATGCCTGTTCTGGGCTAATTAGCCTGGGGAAGTATTTACAACTACTGGGGCCGTGTGCATTATCGCTCAGGGCGGACATACTGGAGCCGGGGGGTGGGGGAGGAAGCAGGTTGCCTATCACCTTTGGTATGCAGCTGCAAATTGACCTGTGGTATGCAGCCACAAATTGAAGGCTGTGGGACAAAGTAGAATTAGTGAAAGGCTGTGGGACAAAATGGGTTAGTTTTAACACAATGGAGTCAGCTTGGTTCTTTCAGAACAACTTTCTGAAATTACTTTCTTCTGTAGTTTTCAGAATTTTATTATGAGTTCTGTTGATTATCACTAAATTTTTTTTTTTTCTTGAGACAGATTTTCACTCTGTTGCCCTGGGTAAGAGTACCATGGCATCACAGCACACATCAACGTGAAACTCTTGGGTTT
Organism: Arctocebus calabarensis; assembly: GCA_963573935.1. Taxonomy (NCBI): domain Eukaryota; kingdom Metazoa; phylum Chordata; class Mammalia; order Primates; family Lorisidae; genus Arctocebus; species Arctocebus calabarensis. Next base: position 30,645 of record CAUYON010039713.1, on the reverse strand, counting down.
GAGTGATCCTCCTGCCTCAGCCTCCCTGCACAGCTGGGACTATAGGCACCCATCATGGTGCCTAACTAATTTTTCTATTTTTAATAGAGATGGGGTCTCACTCTTGCCCAGGCTGGTCTTGAACTCCCAAGCTCAAGCAATCCACCCATCTCAGCATCCCAGAGTGCTAGGATCAGAGGTATGAGCCACCAGGCCCAGCTACTAAAACATTTTCTCATGATTAACAGCAGAAAATATTAATATTAAACTTCTATAATTAAAAAGTGATGCAGTTGGGCCACGCCTATGACTCAGTGAGTAGGGCCCTGGCCCCATATACTGAGGGTGGCGGGTTCAAACCCAGCCCCAGCCAAACTGCAACAACAACAACAACAAAAATAGCCAGGCCTTGTGGCGGGTGCCTATAGTCCCAGGTACTCGGAAAGGTGAGGCAAGAGAATTGCCTGTGCCCAAGAGCTGGAAGTTGCTGTGACCTGTGATGTCACAGCACTCTACCACGGGCAACAAAATGAAACTCTGTCTTGGGGGGGAAAAAAAAAGTGATGCAGTTTCAAGTAACGGATGGGTGATCACTAAGTGGTTTTTCTAGGAATTGCTGCTATAGTATGTAGAAAACATTGTGCTTCTTACTAGTTTAATGATTGGAAAGAAGCACAAGGCTCAAGATTTCTGGGAATAATTACTTGTACTTAATGAGTTTTTTTAATGTGCCAAACACCTTGAAGTGCTTATACATGGATTTTTTTTCTTTAATTTCACAGTGGCCAATACTGTCACTCATCATCATCATCTTCATTTTAGGTCTGAAGAATCTGGTACACACAGAAACTAAAGAGCTTGCACAGAGTCACACAGTTAGTACAGGGCAAAGCCGAGGTCTGAACCAGACAGGCTGCTCCAGGGCATCTGGTATTAGCTGCCTTTTACTATAAATAATTATATATTTGTAAAGGATTATAAAGGTAGTAGTTAAAAGTAGTAGTTTTCTGGAGTTAGCAATCCTACCTTCAAATCTTGGCTTTTCCTGTCTCTTGCTGTGTACCTTTGCAAGTTATTTAACCTATCCAAGTTACAGTTTTCTTATCTGTAAAATGGTGGCAATAATTATAACATGCATATCGAGGGTTTACACACTAAACATTTATTGAATGAATACTCTATGTCAATCACAATTCTTGATAAGTATATACTGTTGAACAAATTTGATAATGTTGCTGTTTTCAAGGCTATAGACAGGTAGGAAAGGTTGGGAGAAAGAAAATATCTTTTATCTTAACAAATAAGAAAATAGTTTTATAACTGCCATGGCCTCCAGAGCCCCACACTGTCCAGATCTCTGACAGCTCTCTGATGGCACCTATTTCTACTCTTCTGCTTCCTTACTCGGCACAAGTTATGTCAACCTCCTTGGTGCCATCAAGTCACCAAGCACTTCCCCATCTCAGAGCCATTTCACTTCACCTCCCTCTCCCTAAGACACCCATCCTTAGATATCCTTAGAGCTTACCTCCTTAACTGTATTCAAATACCACCTCTCTGAGCCCTTTCCTAATTTCTTTTTTAAAAACTACAACACTTCCCACCCCTTAATATTCCCTTCTCTACTTCCTTTTGTGCCAAAGCACTTACCACATTCTATATAATTATTGGTTATTTAATAATGTTTGTTTATTGAATGTAAAAATCTATGAGAGCAAGAATCTTTATTTTGTTCACTTTTGTATCCCAACACCTAGATAAACACTATCATGATACTCAATAAATATTTATTGCATAAGTGAATGAATGAATGAATAATAAAAGGAAAAACAGGTTGATGTTATGGAATGTCTCTTAAGTGCCACTTGATGTCGGGTGGTCAGGGAAGCTCTCTCTCAGAAAGAAAGCCCGAGTTGAATCGAGTTACGTGGTAGGACGTCAGTCAGGTGAAGTTATGGGAGGCACTCATGACCGGGTGATGACAGCTTAGACTACGGTGGCACTTACGAGTAATGATCTGGAGGAAGCTAACAGCCTGGACACGTGTCATGGAGCCAGATCAGCTGCAGTGTTTTATGGGCTAATATGGAACAAGTAAAGCAAAGGAGACCCAAGGTGAATCCAAGGAGGAGTCTCGAAACATTATGATAAATGAACAAAGCCAGATGCCAAAGGCCCTTCTGTTGTATAAGTTCCGTGTATATTGTAGACAGATCCACAGCCACACAAAGAAGGTTATGGCTGCCACGGCCTGAGGTGGGAAGTGACGGGAAAGGAATGCTGATGGGTACAGCACTTCATTTGGAGTTGATGAAAATGTTCTGGAATTAGGTAGTGGTCTGTCTGCCCAACACTGAATAACACACGAACAGATAAATTTTATGGCCTATGAATTATATCTTAAAAAGAATGAATCAAAGAATGTGGGGGTTTGAGGCATAGGTAGCATTCTTACTGAGAAAGATGACTGCTCAGCACCAGATTGGACGACGGAAGGAAGTCCAAGGGAGCTCAAGTTGGCAGTTTAGAGAGGAAACGTTAACCATTATTATTGGATATTTAATACTAATTTGGGCGAAATCAGCAACTATAACTCTGATTGAGAGAACTGGTTGATGCTCTGCTTGGAGCACACCTTGGATGTGTGCATGTTCTGGAGCTTTCGCTGTTCTTTTCATCCTGAACCCTGGATACCTCCTGTAAATAACCTCTCTGAGTGAAGAGTTTTTCAGAGGCTGGAAGCTAGTAACTTTATTCAAATAATCACACAGCACAGAAAACCTTGAAAAAGTAGGCTTTTATGCTCCGATAGGCTGATTATGCAAAATAGGAGGCGGATTTTTTTCTCCATTTACTTTTCCTCATCCTGATTCACAAATACACTAACTTAGAACCAGTGCAGGAAGAATCTGAGTTTGCGTAAGTGTTAGAATTGTCTCTAGACCAGTGATTCTCAATCAGGGTGATGCTGACTTACAAGAGATAGCTGGCGGTGTCTGCAGGCACCTCTGATCACCACCAATGGGAGGATGCCCCTAGGGTCTAGGCTGCTGAACCTCTCTAATAAAGAGAACAACTCCCACAGCCAGAATCATTCAGCATGAAGCATCACTAGTGCTGCCATTAGAAATCCTGATACAGACTGTAAATCATAAATATTATCAAGCTTTATACACTTAACAGTATTCCACTATGATTCCAGCCTCCTGTGGATATTTGAGTCTGTTTCCCACCTTTCTATTTATCTAAATAGTAATCATATTTACCAGGCATTATATGGCACTGTAAAGACAAACGTTTCAAGGGGGAAACAGAGGAGGCAAGTTCAGATGGTTCAGGCCTCATCCTCTCCTGTCTTGGACAGCTCAGCAGAGAGCGGGCACCCCAGGCCTCGCCAGTGCAGCTTAGCTCCAGTGCTCTTCCACACACAAGGTCAGTTTTCTCCACCAGGAAGCTTCCATGTCTTCTAGGCACATGTCCTCTTCCAGTATCCATCTGAATATAAAATGCTGCAAACACGGATCCATCCTCCAGAGCATTTTGCCACAGTGCACCTGATTGCAGAGCAGTGAGAAGACCAGGGCCTGGGCATTCTGCTGCCTCTCTGCCCTCAGTGCTCATGAAACCGTATTTTACTTTTTATACCACTTGGCACAAATGATATGTGTACCTCCTTTGTATAAAAGACAAGGAAAGAAATAAACAAAAGAGTTGTAATGGAGGTATAAACAAATGTTTACAAAACTAGAAGCTAACAAAGTACAAAAGTATTTCTGTTAGCTAGGTTACTGAATGTACTGAGTACCTGTAGGAGCTATGTAGAGGGGAAAATATATGATGACATGTATTTTAGAAGTAAATATTCTAAGCTTATAAAGTTACCTCATTTTTAAGTATCTATTGGAGTGGCTAACAGAACTAAGGACTCACAGACTTTCACACTTTGAGAACGTAAGTGACTTGTTTGATGTTTTTGTTATGGCAGCTGGTTAATAAGGATGAATCTTTGAAAGGGTTGGTATAGATGTGATTGACAAGATTTAGGTATAACAAGAGGCCTGTCAAACACCATGGTAAGATTTTACTCGGGATAAAAGGGCCAATAAAATAGTTGCTGAATGAAGTTACATTTTTATGTGGATCATGCAGAATTTCCTTAGAGACACATCCATATGGGGAGGAGCTTTTCTATTTTATTCTTTATTTTAAATTGTGGTAAAATACATATAAACATAAAATAGACTGTCTTAACCATTTGTAAGGGTACAGTTCATTAGTACTAAGTATTTTCCTGTTGTTGTACGACCATCACTATGATCCATCTCCAGAGCTCTTCATCTTAGAAAACAGAAACTCCATAACCATTAAATAGTAACTCCCCATTTTCCTCCTGCCCCAGCCTCTGGCAGGCACCACTCTACTTTCCGTGTCTGTGAACTTGAGTTTGCTAGGGGAACATTAGAATATCAATTAGTATGTATTTGCAAAGGAATGGTGGACATTTTTAAAAATTAATTATAAGAAGGTTTTAAAGTTTTATCTATACCGTTCTTATTCCTAATACTTAGTTCTCTAATCTGAAAACCAAGCCTAAGTTTGTCAATGTTGTGGCATAATTCTCTTTTGTTTATTTTTATTTTTTTTAATTCTCTCTTTTCATGGTGAGTACTTCAGACTGCCAGTGTTTTCTTTCCTAAATACTTAAATGTATTAAATGGTATTTTCCTAGATGAAAAAGATGTTTTACCTCTTTATAAAGAACATGCGCCCCATCTCATCTATTACTCACATATCATTAAAAAGTTATAAAGTGTTAACTGATTAAAGAATGAATGCTTCCTATTATCTAGTTTAACATAAAAGAATAACAATAGTCTTATATAAACATTTGGCAGGGAGCACTGTAGTTCTTAGCATTCAACAATACTAAATGTTCTAACATGGCAATATAAGTAGACTGTTATTTCTGTTTTTTTACAGTAAAACTGCCAATACTGTGTATTACTGAAAAGTTTTTATCTTTTTTTTTTTTTCTTTTTTTGAGACAGAGTCTCAGTTTGTTGCCCTTGGTAGAATACCATGGCATCATAGCTCACAGCAACTTTTGGGCTTAAGCTATTCTCTTGCCTCAGCCCCAGTAGCTGGGATTGCAGGTGCCCGCCACAATGCCCGACTATTTTTAGAGACGAGGTCTCACTCTTGCTCAGGCTGGTCTTGAACCCGTGAGCTCAGGCAATCCACCAGCCTCAGCCTCCCAGAGTGCTGGGATTACAGGTGTGAGCCACCTTGCCCAGCTCCTGAAAAGCTTTTAAAAGTAATTCTGCTTATAAAAAAGGATTAAACATACTAAGATAGTCAAAGTATTATATTTAATAAGAGTAAATCTATTCACATACGTTACTGTGCCAGCCCTCTCCATGAGGACACAAGAATAAACAACATCCCTGCAGAGCCTATGTGACCTTTCACTCCTTTGTCATGAAAGAGAGCAACGTGACTAATCATAACACGTAAACATGTAAGTAAATTAGGGAGCATGATGTGCTTGCTGATCTAGAGCTTCACTGAGGTAGAACTTCACCTGCCTTCGGCCCATCTAGCAGACTGCTTAGCCTCTTACCCATAATGTCTCACCGCCAGTAAACTGGGAGAGTCAGTTTGAGACAAATTCAGTGTGAGACTTGTAGTTTTAAATGTGCAAAATGAAAAGTTTCTCCTAAATGTAAATTCAGATTCTCTTCTCATGAAACTTTAATAATTTTAGAAAAGATGATAGAATTATTCTGAAAATAAACTTTTTGAGGCCCACTGTCAGGTATATAGCACAGCTATCATTAAATCTGAAAAGAAGAAATAGTCTCCCTATTGGCAATGGTCCCAAATTCTATTGCTTTTAAAAATCCTGATGTCTATTGTTACTATCTAGTAGAGCTTTTAAAACTCTAGGGAGTAGGGAAAATGAGGCAGGAACTTAGTACATTACTAATGTATTACACCTGTTTTCTCTTTGATGTGTTGATTGTGTTTTTGTGATGGGAGTGTGATTAAAATAATGGTTTTCGAACTTCGGCATAAATCAAATGTTAAATAAAACACACATTTCTGGGCCCCACAACCATTTTCAACTCAGCAGGTCTGGTATAGGACCACAGAATTTACATTTCTATCATCTTCCCAGGGGGTGGTCAGGACCCTGAGAAATCTTTGATAAGGATTCTTTACAACTAAAAATAAACCTGAAGTTTGCAGCATAAGCATTATATTTTATTTTTCTCTGATATAAAGTTTAATAGACTTTTAGGATCTATTGTCCTAAATGACTCATAACTCCTCATCCACTTTCTCCATATCCCCAAAATTGAAAGTTCTTATATCAAACGTAATGATATTTAAGAGAACAATACCAGGAGATAAACTTACGTTGTTACTAATCACGGTCATTATCACTTTTGTTATTATCATTTTAAGGTGCATCACTTTCCTAGGGGGGAGGAAACCACCACAGATTACTTCTGATTTTTAACCTCTACTATGTAGAAATGTACAAGTGAATAATTAACAATGGCCCTTGTGAATTTTAAATGCAATTTAAATTTTGTGTGTGGTAACTGAAAATTTCAAGTACACTCATGTATAGCTTAATGGTGAGAATACTCTGAAAAATGCATCATTGGGCAATTTCATCTGTTACCTTTGCAGAGTGAACCTACACAAACCTTGGAGGTCCAGCCCCCGCACACCCAGGCTGTAGGGCACACAGCCTGCTGCTCCTGGGCTGTCCACCTGTACAGCTTGTTCCTGTACTGAATGCTATAGGCAACTGTAACATAATGGTACATATATGTACATGTAAACATCTAAACATAAAAAAGGTTCTGTGAAAATATAGTACAAAAGATTTTTAGATGGTATGGCTGTACAGGGCATTTGGAATGAATGCAGCTTGCAGGACTAGAAGTTGCTCTGGGTGAGTCATGAGTGGATGTGAAGAGTTGGGACGTCACTGTTCATGACTGTCATTTTATAACACTACACTCTTAGCCTACACTAACTTTGTTTAAAATATTTTGCTTTCTTCCATAATAAATTAACCTTAAATTACTGTAACTTTTTTACCATAAACTTTTTACCTTTCTGACTCTTATGTAATAACATTTAGCTTAAAACACAAACATGCTGTAAAAAAAATTTTCCCTTTATCCATTATATTTTTACTCTGTAAGATTTTTTGCTATTTTTAATGTTATTTTTCTTTTGAAACTTACTGTTAAAAACTAAGACACCTGTAGCACACTAGCCTAGACCCGTACAATGTCACCGTCTCCCACCCCCACACCTGTCCCACTAGAAGGGCCTCAGGCCTGTCACTTCCTACAGTGAAAATACCTTCTTCTGGAATACCCTTTGAAGGATGTGCCAAAGGCTATTTTTGTTTTTGTAAATAGAAAAAGTACACTCTAAAAGTATGATTAAAAGTATGGTAAATACAGGTCATTTATTATCATTATCATATACCATGTATTGAATATAACTGTATGTGCTATACTGTTATATGGCTGGCCATGCAGTAAGTTTATTTATACCAGCATCACCACAAACATGTGAGTAATACATTGTACTGTAACATCAGACAGCTATCATGTTGCTAGGCCACTGGAATTTTTCAGTTCCATTACAGTCTTATAGAACCACTAACTTTGTGGATATATAGCCCATGGCAGTAATATAATGTGGCGCTCTTACACACTGGTAAATCTGAGGAGTGATATTTGAGCTTAAGTTCATCCTGTAACTATTTCAGATGTATAGGAAAGACAGTTTCATGGATGATAGCCGGATAATGTTGTAATTTTCTTTATAAAATTTGATTAATTGTTAGTTTTCTCAAAGTTAAATCAGTAACAAAAATCTGATTCTACCACCTACCAAACTGTAAGCTCTGAGCCCACAGAGCTTACCTTGGCCTTCCCTAACTTGACATGCAGATCCATGGAGCAGTGAGAGGAAACTACCTCATCATGTTTTTATAAAACTGGCCCCCGCACTGCCATGGGTTTTATTATACCTCCTAGGGCTCCACTAAATTTTCATAGTGGAAAAAAATAACCATTTTGAAACAGGCCCAAAACTTTCTCCATACCAGAAGCCTCCAGGGAAAAGACGTTACTGGGGGAGGGCACTTCTCCAGCCTGCTTATATCCCCTGAGGGGGCCGGAAGGGAGAGCCTAACTTCTGAAACCCATAGCCCAGGGACACAGCCTACTAAGAGCCTGAAAATTAATCATAAAATTTCAGAATGCTTCTCCTCCACAACACTCCCATCACTAGCCCACCAGGTCTCAGGACTCTTCATGAAGCCAGGACCACAGGGAGACAAACCAGGACCCTAAAGAAAGGGGCACTCCTACAGAAACATTGACAACGGCCAGAAACTGGCTAGACTACCATGAGACGGCACAGGAGGGGCCGCTCACTCAGACTTCTTCCCACAGAGGCTGTGCTCATGCAGTGCCCACCAACAGCATAGGAGAGCTCCCTTCTCTCCACACCCATGTACATCTATCTGTTGTGCTGGGACCTTGTGAACTAAAGTGGACCTTCCATGTGATCCTGCAGTCCCATTACTAGATACCTACCCAAAGGAAAAGTCATTTTACCATAAGGACGGTGCACTCGAACAGCAGCCCAATTTACAATTACAAAGATGTAGAAACAACCCAAGTGTCCTTCGACACACAAATGGATTAATAAACTGTGGCACATGTACACCATGGTATACTATTCAACCTTTAAAAAGCTGGAGACTTTATATCCTTTGCTTGGACAGATTTGGAGAACACTCTCCTGAGTAAAGTATCAGAAGAATGGAAAGACAGGCATTACATCTACTCAATACTAATTTGAAACTAGTAGATTAGCAACGTGTTCACTGAGAGAGAAACTGAACTGAGTCCAAGACTGGGGGAGTGTAGGCAGGTTCCTTCCCAGCTGAACGATTTGTGGGTGGAGTGTATGGCATACTTCCTGTGTGAATAACAAAACTACAACTAGAACTTTGCTTTACAAAAACAAGCAATATGGCCTAACTGTTTGTGCCCTCATATTAATTGGGGATTTTTTAAAAGGCCTGTGTACCTCATTTCCTTTAGTGTTACATCCAATACATCATATATGGCTAATCAATGAAAAATTACATGGCAAAAACACAGACACAGTCTAAACAGACAAAGCAAACATCAGAACCAGACTCAGGTATGTCACAGGCTTTGGAATTATCAGGAAATTTAAAACAACTATGGGGCGGCGCCTGTGGCTCAGTGAGTAGGATGTTGGCCCCATATACCGAGGGTGACAGGTTTGAACCCGGCCTGGCCAAACTGCAACAAAAAGTAGCCAGGCATCGTGGCAGGCGCCTGTAGTCCCAGCTACTCGGAGGCTGAGGCAAGAGAATCGCCTAAACCGAGGAATTGGAGGTTGCTGTGAGCAACCTCAAAATCCGGTTTGAGCGATCCTCTTGTTTAATTATTGCTTGTTTAAAGTAATCATTTTAGTAGTGTATTAGGTGATGACAGCATATGCATAAGTTAAAAGAAGGATAGCCATAAGAGATAGGAAGGGAAGATCGAGAATACTGATATTTATTAAAATTACTACTTTCCTGGAAAAGATGATCCTTTCCCCCAGCATTGTGCTATGACCTCACTGGGAGGGGCCCCCAGCACTGGAAGCACATAGAGGGCTATAAAACTGTAATATACCTTGAAAGATGAGTGATTTTGCAACATAACACACATATATGGAGAACTAAAGAAGAAATAAAGTTAAATAAGGATAAAGGACAAGTTTCTTTTCATTTTATTTAATAAATATTTTTATAAAATAAAAATGAAAAGAAACTTAAGGATAAATCTATAAAATACAAATGTGCAAGTAAAAGAAACACAAAAGCCAAACAATAAATAGAAATTGCCAGAAGAGTAATTGAAAAGTGAAAGGTTCAAGAGTATCAGAACCGGTCAGGTCTGGGGGCTCACACCTATAACCTTAGCACTTTTTTTGTTGTTGTTTTTTGAGACAGAGTCTCACTTCATGCCCTGGATAGAGTACCATAGGGTCATCATAGCTCACAGCAACCTCAAACTCTTGGGCTCAAACAATCCTCTTGCCTCAGCCTCCCAAGTAGCTGTGATTACAGGTGCCTGTCATAACACCAGACTAGTTTTTTTCTGTTTTCTATTTTTAGTAGAGACAGGGTGTTGCTCAGGCTGGTCTCTAACTTCTGAACTCAGGCGATCCACGTGCGTCAGCCTCCCAGAGTGCTGGGACTACAGGTATAAGCCACCATACCCAGCCAAATCCAACAGTTGGGAAGGTGAGAGCAGAAGGATCCCTTGAAACTAGGAGCTCAAGACAAGCGTGGGCAACATAGTGAGACCCCGTGTCTACAAAAATGATTTAAAAGTAGCCAGGCATGGGGCGGCGCCTGTGGCTCAAGGAGTAAGTAGGGCGCCGGCCCCATACACTGAGGGTGATGAATTCAAGCCTGGCTCCAGCCAAAACTGCCAAAAAAATGTACCCAGGCATGGTGGCACACACCTGTAGTCCTAGCTACTTGGAAGGCTGAGGCAGGAGTTTGAGGTTGCAATGAGCTATGATAATGATAGACATTCCAGCCTGGGTGACAGAGCTAAAACCTTATCTCAAAAATGAGAAGAAAAAGAAAGAGTATCAGAATCACTTATTAAGGTGTGTTATCTGAGGGTACAAGGTACCATATACAATGATAATGGGCTACTATATGAAGATTTATTTATTCAGAAAATCTTTATTGAACATCTACCAAGTACAAGTTACAAGGCATGTTAAGAAGTTTGAAATATACTCGTTGTCTTAAAAAAATTTGTAATTTGTTGAAGAAAGAAAACAAGAAAAAAATTAAACATGTAAGCCACTAAGATTTATCAGAAGACTAATAGCTTCTTAAAAGATAATTGACTTCACTATTCACTGACCCCCCTCTTCTATAAGACCTAGGTGTCTAGAGTTCTTTTACAAGAACTAGGATTCCATATCCTACAAGACTTCCCAGAAACTTGATACCCTTGACCTTGTTTGCCTGGATAACTAAGCGTGACACTGCCAGGTTCTCTGAAGATGCAAAAATACTTAGATGAGGTTACTACCATGTGGGACTTTGGTGAAGCTTCATAAATGGTAACTACAAAGCAATAATCAAGCATCAAATTAGTGGCAACAGCAAGAAGGGCAACAAAAGCATAAAGAAGGAAGAGACCAGTGTAGGCTGGATTGATCAGCTAGCACTTCGTGACGAAGTCTTCATTTGAAGGATTGGTATGAAGTCTTCATTTGAAGGATTGGTATCAATGGACCAGAAGTGAGTAAGAACAAGTCAAAATAATGGGAAATATAACCTTTTTAGGCCAACACATATAAAACTAATTTGATAATCAAAAAAGAAGAATCTTGTACTGGTTTTTGAAATTTATAGTAGATACAAAAGCTTTAATATTTGTGAATTTTTTTTTTCACTTCTTTGAGGGAAATCCTTATCCTAGACAAATGTTGCTGCTAGTTGCACTTAGAACTTTTGTGTAACTTGGCAAATGACTTATTTCAGATATATAAGATAGTTCATTACACAAAAACTTGTTTTAAAATATAATTAAGTGAGCAGTTTACTTACCATTATAATACATTTTACTTAATTATGTATATTCACAATAAACAGTAATTGAGAAGATAAATCTTAGTTTATTGCAGGATTTTAAAATTTTAGAGAAGTCAGTAAACAATGTAAAACAGGCCTGGTTGCCCATTTCTTGACAGCTGTTTTAAAATAAAGGATAGAAAACAAAGAAAGAATGAATGATGAATGAAAAATTTCCAAGTATAGTGTTTAGGATTTCTGTTTCTATCCACCATGTAAAGGTCTTGGAAGTTGTACTCCCAGCCTCACCATACATGATGATGATGATGGTGGTGGTGATGGTGATGAAGAAGAACACACTGAAAATCAATAGCTCTGCTTAGAGCCATCCAAGAATGAGGACACAGAGCCAGCCAGCCCCGCATCTGGGAAGATAGCAAATCCCGAGAGTCACAGCACACTGAGCACTGAAGCCATAGCCCCTGGCGGGGACACTCCGGAGTGGTTGACTGACTGCTAGAGACTGGACTTGAGGCTGCGCTGAAAACTCAGGCCTTGGAGCCAGCAGTTTCATGAGTTTTGCGTCCATGTTCTCAGGGTCAAGATGTGAGAAAAAAAAATCACCTTGTGCTTTTTGTGTTTGTAGGGTGAGGGGAGTAAACATTTTTAAAAAATACTCCAAGAGCTATCATTCTCCTTAACAAAAGCCTCCCTCAGGAGAAAGTTCAGTTTTTCCAGAGTCTAACTGACCTTCCAGGCCCCCATCCCTCCTGTCTCAACTAAGAGGCTTGTGGCACCCTGGAAGGGACAGGACTAAGACCCGATTGCAGGACTATAGGACACTCACCCTCCATAACGCCTTCCCACCACCTCAGTCAGCCTACTCCATAATAACAGGAATTATTACTGAGCAGGGGTCAGGCCCTGTTTAAAAGGAATCTCTACGGAAACCTCTACAGAGGAAACACGAACAAGCACTAGCCCACGTTGTAGCCCCAGACACCTACAGCTCCAGCAGCCAATCATTGCAGCTTATCCTGCTAGATGAACACAGAACCTCACAGTGAAGGCCTACTTACTTTAACTTCCTTTCACTCAGTACACTACATCCAGCTTACAACAAAAAATCACAAGGCATGCTAAAAGGCAAAATGAAAACCACAGTCTAGACAGAGTACTCATTCAAACCAGACTCAGTTACGGGGGATTCGACTTGGAAATTATAAAACTAGGAATTTTAAATAATTGTGATGAATATGCTAAGTTGTAATGGAAAAGGAAAATGCTAGAAATCAAAAACACTGTAATAGAAATGAAGAATGCCTTTGATGGGCTCTTTGGTAGCTTGGACATAGCTGAGGAAAGATACTTCAATAGAAGCATCCCAATCTGGGCTTGGGGCCCATAGCTCAGTGAGTAAAGCGCCAGGCACATACACTGAAGCTGGTGGGTTTGAGCTAAGCCCGGGCCTGCTAAACAACAGTGACAATTGCAACCAAAAAATAGCTGGGCATTGTGGCAGATGCCTGTAGTCCCAGCTACTTGGGAGGCTGAGGCAAGAGAATCACTTAAGCCCAAGCGTTGGAGGTTGCTGTGAGCTGTGACGCCTCGGCACTCTACCGAGGGTGACATAGGGAAACTATCTCAAGAAAAAAAACAAAAAAGAAGCATCCCAATCTGAAAAACAAAGGGTAGGGGGGAAGAAAAGAAACTACAATTTTATCTTAACGAACATTCAGATATAAAAATGAGATGCTAATGGCCTTCCCCAGTAATCACACCACAATTAGGCCCCTCCCAAGTTGACTCTGCTTGGCCAAGGAGAGATCAGCAAACAGGACACATAGCTTTAGATTTTGGGATTTGCCCCCTTAGGTGCATATGAATAAACTCAGGCTCGTCCCCTGGGGGATAAAGAGCCATAAAGAGAGAAGCCTGGGCGGCACCTGTGGCTCAAGGAGTAGGGCACCAGCCCCATATTCAGGGGTAGCAGATTCAAGCCCAGCCCCGGCCAAAACTGCCAAAAAAAAAAAGAGAGAGAAAGAGAAGCCCATGCAGTCCTCACAGCTATTGGTAGCCACAATCCACAGACTCATGAGAAATAAAATGGTTACAGTGGTAAACCACCAAATATGTTCATCCTATACGACAATAAATATTTAGTAATTGTGAAAGTGAATGTAGTATCCTACTTGGCTTCATGAGCCAAATATGAAATAATCTACAAAGGTAGAAGCATCAACATTGATAAAAAACGTATGTTGGGCAGTACAGACAGGAGTGATTAGGAAACAGAAAGGGATGTAGAGAACCAGAACATGAGAACTTAAAAATTTAAAAAGAATATCCCCTTACCGACAGTCCCAACAGAAACCATGTCCTCTAGGGAAAAGGTGCATGTGAAAGAAATTACTTCATTAATGGAAAAATCATAACACATTTTGTATTCTATGTCTACTCATACCTCACAGCTGCCTCTGGGTCTCTCCAAGTTAAAGAACATCTAACAGCTACCTCGGCTAATGAGCCTTTAAAATCACATGTTTCAGTAAAAAATAACCTAACTTGCAATTGGGACTAAAAAAAATCTCTTCTCACCTTTAGATTGTAAAGTAGTTCTGCATCTTTTATCCCTGTCTCAGAACTAAGCAGTTTCACTCCCTTGCACTTTCTCGTTGCTCCTAAAAAGGCCTCTTCTGAGCAAGCGCTCGGTTTGTCTCTCAGAGAGGTGTAGGTCACCACATGTAGAAAGGCAGTGTGCTAAGAGCGAAGCCAAGCTTTCCCACTTAGTTCATTTATATGACATTGTCCACTTTGGAAACCAGAGGGTTGTTTTTTCTTATAATCCAGAGAATGACAGTGGAACACAACTGCATATAACCTCAGAAAATCCTCTCCAAACGAACATTGACCATTTAATTGGAACTCCACTATGAGTAGCACCTAATGTAGTTCGGTTGTACAAGAGGTTGGATTTCTTTTATTGTTTCCCTTTTTTGTTGTTGTTTTTTTTGAGACAAGAGTCTCAAGCTATTGCCCTAGTTAGAGTGCCGTGGCATCATAGTTCACAGCAACCTCCAACTGGGGCTCAAGCGATCCTCTTGCCTCAATTTTCCTATTTTTAGTAGAGATGGGGTCTCGCTTATTGATCAGGCTGGTCTCAAACTTGGGAACTCATGCTATGCACCCACCTCAACATCCCAGAGTGCTAGGATTACAGGCATGAGCCACTGCACCTGGCCCATTGTTTCCTTTCTTTTTTCACATGCATTTGCAATGATTTTGGCCATTCCTTCGTTAGAGGCTTGTGTGCATTAAGCTATAGAAAAAGTTACCAAAATCAAACTATTCAGTTCCTCAAAAAATTAAACACAGGCCAGTTACGGTAGTTCATGCCTTTAATCCCAGCACTCTGCGAGGCCAAGGCAGGTGGATTCCTTAGCTCAAGAGTTGGAGACCAGCCTGAGCAAATCCCCACATCTACTAAAAATAAAAAAACTAGCTAGGTATTATTATGGGCGCCTGTAGTCCCAGCTACTCAGGATACTACACTTTAAACCAGTGAGTTTCTATGGTGCATCTTAGAAGGGTAAAAGTGAAACTTACTAAAATTAGAATATAAATGTCACTAAGAAAATGTCATGAAGGCTGTGTTAATCAGTTTGATGAAACTATTTCAGATTGTATATGAAACTAGCACATTGTACCCCATGATTGCATTAATGTACATAGCTATGATTTAATAATTAAAAAAACAGTGAGTTTTATGGTATATGAATTACATATCAATTTAACAACAAAGAGACAAGAAACTACTCACACTCTAAATTTATAACTGGATAGTTGACAGAGAAAGCTTAAACTAAGGTTCCATACCTCTTAGTTTATTGCAAAAAAGAAATTAGAAAAACTTCCATAAAAAACTGTTTATTGGGCGGCACTACCCACTATGGCCTAGTGGGTAGGGTGCTGGCCCCATATACCAAGGGTTCCGGGTTCAAGCCCAGCCCAAGCCAAACTGCAACAAAAAATAGCCAGGCCTTGTGGTGGGTGCCTGTAGTCCCAGCTACTCGGGAGGCTGAGGCAAGAAAATCACCTAAGACCAAGAGCTAGAGGTTGCTGTGAGCTGTAACGCAACAGCACTCTACCAAGGATGACAAAGTGAGACTCTGTCTCCCAAAAAAAAAAAAAAACCTGTTTATTTTTGGCTTTGGCTCAGTGAGTGGGGTGCCAGCCACATACACCGAAACTGGTGGGTTTGAGCCCTTCCCAGGCCTGCTAAAAAAAAAATGACAACTACAACCAAAAATTAGCTGGGCATTGTGGTGGGCACCTATAGTCTCAGCTACTTGGGAGGCCGAGGCAAGAGAATCGCTTAAGCCCAAGAGTTAGAGGTTGCTGTGAGCTGTGACAGCACAGCACTCTACCAAGGGCAACATAGTGAGAGTCTGTCGCAAAAAAACAACAACAACAAAAATACTGTTTATTGTTAAGCTGGTTTTCCAGGAGCTAACATCAAATTGCAATTCGACCTAAGAAAATTAGAAAATATGAGGAATGATTACTTTCTTATCTTGATTTAATCCATTTTAAAAAATAATAATCAAAATAACTAATATTTTTATAGAGCTTTGTAGCTTACAAAGTACATTTACATATGTTCAAAGTTAAGTACTATTTTTGTAATTCTCATACCAAATTAATTGTAATTATAACTGTAATTCTCTGCAGTGTTGTCTGGTAGTAGCATTCTAAGTTTATAGATGAGTAAACATTCAATTATATTTCTGTTGTCTCCTTTAACATCTCCAGGTTAAGGTTTGTCTCTTTTTCATCTTGTATAAAAAGCAGACCATGAGTGTTTAATAAATGTTTAGGTGAATAAATACACAAAGTAAGGCCCAGAAAAGGCAAGGGCTAACTAAAGATCAAACAAAGCAGTGTTAAGTAAGATACAGACCTTTCCATTCAAAGCCCATGTGTTTTCCATAATAAAATATTCACAAGTCTCCTGTGTTCCCTGCACATTTGTTCAAGATGTAATTCAAAATACTCCAAAGGAGTAACGATCTGTCAGTGGATTCCTTTATTCTCCATTATAACTCAGCACTCATAAAAGGAAGCCAACCATTATTTTAAGAAGTTTTCCATGAATGACCACAATCCTAACTTCTAAAATCTAGAAATTTAGCATTTGAGCATATAACCTCACAAGTTTTCCATACATTGTTCACTTAGGATAATTTAGGATCTCTCTAGAGCTACACTCCAGAGCACGTAGTACCACCACATACTTTAGAAATCTACTACGTTATTAACCACTTTTTTTTCATTGTTTATGTCTTTTTATGAAGATAGCCTGTTTCTTATTCCTAAACTGATCACTAAAAAGAACTGTTTAAAAATCAGGAATATTTATATAATGACATTTAATTAACACAGCTCTTACGTTCGTAATTTTATCACAAAATCCATTCATATTAGAAACTAGTCTTTCCCGAAGTTCAAGTAAAATTATGTAAGTAGAAGATTTCACTATCAGACAGAGAAAAGCTACTTCATTCTTTTTTCTATGTGAGGAACCATCCATTTAATTAAAATCAGTTTTAAAATAGAAAAGAAAGAGGATAAGCTGTGTGATTTAGCAAATGCAATAGATGGTAAGGAATTATAGCCTAAAAAGCATCCAGGTTTTTAATCTAAATGCCAATATTTTTATTATTCTTAGTCAGAATTTCTTTCAGGTTCTTTTTACTTTCCAAACCTATTTTTTCCTTTTTAATTTCTACTTCTGCATTCAGAGGTAAGATTACAGTATGATATTGCATGTGTAAGTTTATCCTGTTGCTCATAAGCAACCTTTTAGCAATTTCTGTTCTATATATAGGAATTAACCGTCTCTTCAGATAGCTGGCTAAAAATTTCAGCAATGAATTTAAATGTTAAAAATCATCACTGTTATAATACATCACATCACTTACTTTCTACAGCCAATATTCAATTTTCTAGCTTAGTTGATAATTTTTATCCAAAAAGTGATCACTAGTATATTATTGGAAATCATACTATAATAACTATGATAGTCTGTATTATTTAGAATATTCAAAGCATTAGGTCTCAGATCAAAACAAATATTTTGATAAGAAGCCACTAAAATCACCTTATAGTTTAAAATTGACTTCTATACATTAGAATACATATACACAGCATCAAACATACAGATTCTTTTCTCTAAATTACATTGCCGGCCTGGCACATTGGCTCATACCTATAATCCCAGCACTTGGGAGGTAAAGGTGGGAGGATCAGTTGAGGCCAGTTTAAGAACAGCCTGGGCAACACAGTAAGACCCTTGTCTCTACAAAATAAATAAATAAATAAGGAAAAAAGGCCAAGCATAGTGGCAGGTACCTGTATTTCCAGCTACTCAGGAGGCAGAGGCAGGAGGATCACTTGAGCCCAGGAGTTCAAGGCTACAGCGAGCTGTGATTATGCCACCATGCCCTAACCTTGGTGACAGAGCAAGAACCTGAGAGAGAGAGAGAACACATCCTTGATTCTCATCTCTGCCAAGAGACTTCTGAATTACATAAAGTGACAGAGTTCATCTTCAAGAAAGCCTGAACAATTGACTTGAATATAATCCTAATTACTCTTGATAACTTTAGTATGAGAAAACAGATACATTAATACTGGGAAATACATTCTCCTTCTCTACCTCTTCACCTGGCCAGGAAGAAGGATCATAGGATAGTCAGTCACTCAGCAAAGAACATTTAGATTAAGGGAAATATCTATCACTTACAGTTGAAAGACTCAAGAGACGTGACAATATAACAAAATGCAAACAGGTCATTAAAAAGTATGACAGTTAACAAGAGGAAATGCTACTGGCCAAATCATTTGTATGTTAGAGTCCCTAAGTAATGAAATATATTTAATATGAAAACTATCTGTGAATATAATATTTTTCTTCCAAAGTCTTGGCTTCATTTTTTTTTTTTGTGCCGTTTTTGGCCGGGGCAGGGCTTAAACCCGCCACCCCCAGTATATGGGGTCGCACTGTACTCCTTGAGCCACAGGTGCTGCCCTTTAGCTTCATTTTTTAACCTCTCCTATCCATGATTTTATCCCACTTGCCATTTTCAAAATTATAAATTCTCACAGGAAAGCACTGTCCTCTATCTGAGACTCTCACTCATAATGTTTTCAGATACAATCTAACAGTCACAGCACATGGAACAAGAATACACATTAGTTTTTCTTAGAATCCGTCTACAGTCAGTGAGAATAGTTCTAGAATTTTCACTCTGCAAACTATAATCCTGTTAACTCCCTAGACCAGCAGTTCTCAACCTGTAGGTCATGACCCCTTTGTAATAATGAAAATACATCCTGCATATCAGATATTTACATTACGATTCCTAACAGTAGAAAGTTACAGTTATGAAGTAGCAACGAAAATAATTTTATGGTTGGGGGTCACCACAACATGAGGACCTGTATTAAAGGGTCGTGGCATTAGAAGGCATTAGGAATGTTGAGAAACACTGCTGTAGACTAAGAGAACCTGAGGTGTTTCTTGTGTAGGTTTAGGCTGCTCCATATCTTATCCTACAGGGATATAATTGGGTTAAACTCTTCCTCAGCAAATTTATGCCCTTCATTAAAGATCTACAGTACCAACCAGGCTCAGCCCCCAGAAGAATTACTTAAAGGGTATAACAAAACCCAAGGTACGCCAATGAATTCAAGCACCACAGCCCTGAAAGTATGGTAGAATCTGGACTTTCAAAGTCACCCAAGTGCAGCGGCTTATGCCTACAGTCCCAACTACTCAGGAAGCTAAGATCTGAGGATCACTTGAGTTTGGGGCTGCAGGGTACTATGATCACACCATTGAACAACCACTGTACTCCAGCCTGGGTAACATAGCAAGATCCCACCCCAAACAAACAAAAACCTTCTACAAAAATTTTTAAAAAGCCATGTTAGGGCGGCACCTATGGCTCATTGAGTAGGGCGCCGGCTCCATATACCAAAGGTGGAGGGTTCACACCTGGCCTCAGCCGAACTGCAAAACAGAAAAACAGCCAGTCATTGTGGCGGGTGCCTGTAGTCCCAGCTACTCGGGAGGCTGAGGCAAGAGAATCGCCTAAACCCAGGTTGCTGTGAGCTGTGTGATGCCACGGCACTCTACTGAGGACAATAAAGTTAGACTCTGTCTCTACAAAAATAATATAAAATAAAGAGCCATGTTAGCAGGAATCCTTGACTGGATGTAAAATGTTACTAATTCCCAAATCATTCCCTGGGACCCCACAAATATTAGAGAGAGGAAGCATATAGTAAAGAAAGGAGCAACTATATTTAAAGAAGGTGGTTTTATGTCATTACAAGTCCTTTTTAGAGATCAGGAAGATAAACACCCACGTTTTTCAACTGAAGGAAAGATCTCAGATGATGATAAAGGGACGTAAGCTCTTGACACTAAATCTTATCTCCACCACTTAGTAGCTGTGTGTTTTTAGTCAAGTTGCTCGACCTCTCTACTTCCTTATAATAAGGGTAATAATAATAGTACCTGCCCTCATTCCATTATTATTTAGAAAAATTTAAATAATACATGAGGAATACTCGCCACAGTCCTTGGCACATCATAAGCATTGAGTACATGTTAATCATTTTATTACTGCTTACAGACTATATTTTAGTTTTTTTCTTTGTTTCTTTGTTTTTTGAGACAGAGTCTACGTTGCCCTCAGTAGAGTGCTGTGGCATCACAGCTCAAAGCAACCTCAAACTCTTGGGTTTAGGGATTCTTTTGCCTCAGCCTCCCAAGTAGCTGGGACTATAGGTGCCCGCCACAATACCCGGCTATTTTTTGGTTGTAGTTGTCATTGTTGTTTAGCAGGCCCAGGCTGGGTTCTAACCCTGGTACCCTAACTACTGTGCTACAGAACCAAGCCTATATTTTAGTTTTTATACTTTCTCCTCTTGGTGTCTTTGTCTCTTACTTTAATTGATGTCAGTATGGTGTTATTTCAGAGCTACCATTTGAGATTAACAACTACTTCTTAGAACAATTTTCTTTTCCAAAGTTACATAAAAAATTGGTTATTTGAATGTTTCCTTTTTTTTTTAAGAGACAGAGTCTCACTTTGTCACCCTTGGTAGAGTGCCGTAGCATCATAGTTCACAGCAACCTCCAGCTCTTGGGCTTAGGCAGTTCTCTTGCCTTAATGTCCAAGTAGCTGGGACTACAGGCACCCGCCACAATGCCCATCTAGTTTTTTGTTGCAGTTTGGCCAGGCCCAGGTTCGAACCCACCACCCTCAGTATATGGGGCTGGCGCCCTACTCACTGAGCCACAGGCGCCATCCAGAATGTTTCCTTTTATCTTATTCTCATAAAGATACTATTTTTCCTCAGGCCAGCAGTGCCAGAAAACTTGTAGATAATATTGTTAGAAGAAAATTTCTTATGGTTTAAAATCTTGTGGGAAAATAGAATTCAGTGTTCTTTGCACTAAGAGTGAAATATACACACACACGTTCACATACCAAGGGAGGTAAAATTTTAGTAGCACTTTTTCTTCAGTGACTGAATTTTCCCCTTCTGCTCTTCCTATCTCTTATGTCAGCATTTATACATTCTTAAAGTTTTATTTTTGACAAAACATATCAAAGCTAGAGTTATGATAGGGTTTATATCTAGTATTTATGGATAGGAAAGTTGGCTCCAATCTCCTGCCTACAAACGGAGTACATAGGAATTACTGCAGCGTAACTCATCACCTGTTCTGCCTTGTTACTTAATTCAGGATCTTAAATTACAACATAACCAGCTTTAGAATGGCGTTAATCAGTCAAAACTGCATGTCAGTATAGTACTCTCCAGGAGAATAAGAATGCCTTAATACTTAAAACTATTATATCCTTTAAAATTACATAAATACAGTGTATTTAAACTATTTTGGAAAGTCAGACTATACTATAGTCATATACAAAAGAACACAGGCATTTGAGTCTGGTGGTCTGGAATCACACATGCCATTATGTATTACAAAATGTTGAGAATTCTCATCGCTCACCTGTAGGTAGGCTGTCTTTAAGGACTAATATTTTGTAGTGTAAATTGATACAGTATTTCTTGTTACCCAATACCACATTTCAACTCAAATACATTACATGTCTCACGTCTGACACATTTGAAGGGTTAAAATTTTTTTTCTTTTATCCTTAAAACGTATAAATGAATAAAATAGACCAAATTCTCAGTCTCCATGTAAATTACATTCAAGCAGGGGAAAACTGATAGTGATCACTTATCACTTAATAAGTGACAAGGACTGTGGGTGTGGAAGAGGGAATCCTGTAGGTGAGGGGACAGGCGGGTCAGGGGAAGGGTCCTCAGTTGTACGTAGGATGGTCAGAGCGGGCCTCTTTAGGAAACTGTCAAGGGTTGGATGGAGGTAAGGGAGTTCAACATGTATATCTTTGGAAGAACATTCCAGGCAAAGAGGAAAGCCAGTGCAAAGGCCCTGGGATAGAAGCACTCCTGGAATTCCCAAGAGGGGTGAAGAGGCCAGTACGTGGGAACAGAATGAAAGGGAGGCGTTAAAGAAGTCAGGACTCAAGGGGAAGGTGGAGACTGCACCCCAGGGACCAGCATTTACTCTGAGCACAGCCAGTGAGAGCAGGGAACCACCTCAAAAGCTCTCAAAGTCATGCAGGCAAAACATGGTGGTAGCTCGGACCAAGGTGATGGCAGGAGAGTTAACAGTAAGTGTTTTGGATTGTGTATATATTTTAAACTGTGGCCATATATTCTATTTTTTGGCAGATTGAATATAGATATGAGAATAAGAGAACTATAACTGTAACTATAGGTTACTGGCATGATTAAGTGGAAAGATGGAATTGCCATTACTGAGATGAAGCAGGTAGGGGGAATAAAGTCAGGGATTACATTTTGAATATACTAAATTTGTAGTATCTTTTAGATATGGAAATATTGATGTTTAGCATACAGGTGAATGTCTAGAATGCTATGCTGGAGTTACAAATATGGGTGTGTTAGGGACTGAGTCAGCTTGGTTATACATAACTCCACGACTCAGTAGCTGCTCTCCTTATTACCAATAAGCCCAAAAGAAAATCTCATACCAAATGTAAGCATTCATTATCAAGCAGACATAAGACTATTTATATAATGTGTTGGACATGCTCACCTCATGTAGTTTACAACACTACATTGCATGAATGGTTCAGTAAAGGAAGATAAGACTGAATATCAATGAAATGAGAAAATACTTTGAAATAAATGAAAATAAAAACACAACATAACAACATTATGGGATACAGATAACACAGTACGCAGCAGGAATTTCATGGCTGTAAACACCAGGGTAAAAAAAATGGAAGATCTCAAATAGTCTAACTTTATACCATAAACTTGTAAAAGAAACCTACCCCCACCACAAAAAAAAAAAAAGCCAACAGGAGAAAAATAATTAATATTTCAGCAGAGAAATGAAATAGAGAAGAGAAAATAATGGAGAGGATCACAGAAATCAAAATCCGTTCTTTGAAAAGATCAATAAAACAAGCAATCCTTTTAACTAGACTGAATAAGAAAAACAGAAAGAAGCAGCAAAACTAAAATCAGAAATGAACACGGGGACATCACTAATGACCTCACAGAAACTAAAATTATTAGGAGAGAACGCTCAGAACATCCACACAGCAACAAATCAGATCATCTCAAATAAACAGACCAAAATAGACAGTCTCAACAAACCCCTAACAAGTAAAGCTGGAATCATTAGTCTAAAACCTCCCAAAAACAAAAATCAAGGACCAAATATCTTTGCTGGTAAATTCTACCAAAGACTTAAAGAGTGAGCATCAATCCTACTCAAACGATTATAAAAAAAATGAGAGGGTAGTGCCAGACCCCAACAAAGATGCCCTAAGGAAAGAAAACTCAATGGACCAGTATCCCTTGTGAACATGTATGCAAAAATCCTCAACAAAATACTACCAAGCCAAACCCAAAAGCACATGAAAAGGATTTATATACTATGACCAAATGATATTTGTCCCAGGAATACAAAGGTCATTCATTCAGCATAAGAAAATCCATCAGTGATGACTTTAACAGAACTAAGGAAAAAAACAAAATGAGCATTTCAGTAGATGCAAAGAAACCATTTGACAAAATTCAACTTTTTTTTGTTTGTTTGTTTTTTGTTTTTGTTTTTGCAGTTTTGGCCAGGACTGGGTTTAAACCTGCCACGCCTGGTATATGGTCACAGCACCCTACTCCTCTGAGTCACAGGTGCCACCCTCAACATTCTTTTATAATAATAAAAAAAAAAAAACACTTAATAAGCACTGTAATGCATGCCTGTAATCCCAGCTACTCCAGAAGATGAGGCAGAGAATTGCCTGACCTCATGAATTTAAGGGTATAGAGCAAAGCCCTGTTTCCAAACAAATCAATTTTTAAAAAATACTCAAGAGCTAGGTGTAGATGGTTAACTGGAGCCAGCTTTCCACAAAGACTCCCATCCAGAAGGAGAGTTAAAGCACAGAAGTTTAGCAAGAAAGCCGATGGTTCAGATATGAGCCAGGAGAGAAGGTTGAAGAACGCACATCAACCCTGCTGAGACAAGCTGCAACCCCAAGAATACAAACAAAAGGTACAAAACCCAAGTGGAGGAGAGTCCCCTTCCCCACAAGAACAGCTCACAGTATATGCCATACAAACAAGCAAGCAGAATTCAAAAATCCTCCCATTTTAGCCCACAGAAGAGACCCTCTAAAAACTGGACCTCCTTCCTCTACTAGGGTGCCATGGCACTCTCCTGCCAGGCATAAAATTGTCTAAAATGTATATATTCTCTGCCTGCACTCCCCTCCATTCTCACCCCAAGGTTTAGAAGCCTAGGCCCCGTGGAATCCAGATTCTTGGACATTTTCTCAAGGGGTGTGTACGGGGCATGGGCTATTGCTGACCTGTGCTGATTCTCCAGCACAGGAGAAGGGAGAGGACGATCAGCTGAGAGGGAACCATATAGGAGTGGCAGTGTCCCGAGGCACAGAGTGGCAGCCTCAGCAGCAGGAACAATGGGGTTCACACCCCTGGCGAAATTTTGAAAGGACACTCCCAGTTTCTCTGGGCAACCAGAGGAAGCTGGGCATCTTCTCCAGTAGCAGCCACTGGTGGAACAGATCTGGGACAGAAATGCACCCCCCCATGACTAAAGGGTAAGCCTGAAGCAGTACCAGCCTGGGCGGAGTGCGGGGACTAGAATAGGCACGTGCAGAGACAGCAGAGTCCCAGGATAGAGCTGACCCAGAGGACTGCTTTACTGAGCTTCAGACGCACCTGGCCCTCAGGAGATCAAAGCTGACACAAAGGCAGCCAGGCAGTGGCTGGACTGACAACAAAGTGCCAGTTCTGATTGCATCTTTTGTGACAGGAACTGTAGCCAAGACTGGGCAGTGGCACAGACAGGGCAGAGCTCAAACAACGTCTGAGCCACAGGGGAAGATAGCTGGGACAGAAACAAATTCAGCAAAGTTATTCTGTCAGAAACATCAATCAGGGGCAGGGCTGGAACTGAGTGAAACACCCCAGCCCTCATTAAGCACCTGAGATTATCAGGCCTCACCTCCCCCCACTGGATAGTGGCAGAGAGAGGCAGCCTGGCTGAGGAGACATAGATCTCCCTATGACTCAGGCAGGTGCAAAATCCCTGGAGCATCTGCTCATTGGAGGGATCTGGGTCACAGCCCTTGCAGGGTTACCAGTGACTGGGTGTGACAGAGGTGGAAGGTGGAGAAGGAGACATCAACCTTCCCAGACTAATGTATTTTCTGGGTTGGTCCTTCTGACCTCATGGAGCACCCGAGCGAATCTTACTCGAGCTGCCTGCAGACCCCTGCTATCTAGTTCCTAGAGACCTTTTGAACTCTCCAACCTGAGACCAGTGCTGACTGGGACACTTGATTTAGACCTCTTGAACTGGTCCAACCACCTGAGGACTATCCTAAGTGGTAACCTGGGTGTATGGTTGTGGAAAGGTTTGATTTTTCCTTTTCCAATTGTTGTCTGTTGGGGGCGGGGGTTACTTAATTGCTGGTATTTCTCTACAGTTGAGACTTCAACCCAGAGTAACCGATTCACCAGGGTAAGACAGAAACCAGCTGAAAATAAGACAGAACCACTTAGCCCCACCACACCAAGAAGATACCCAGTTTCTCAAGCCATAGCACCGTACGGGTCCTTAGCAAAGCTCTAGGGGAAAAGGTACAGACAACAGTCCCAGCTTTTGGGCAATGGACTGGCAAATCACTACTCCTGGAGCCCCCAACCCAATTTCTCCTTATCTACTTATCTAACCAAACGGGGTGTAAAATAATCATGGGGCGGAATCAGCGGAAAAGCTCTGGTAACATGAATAACCAGAGTAGATCAACCCCCCCACACACAAAGGAACAATTTGGCTGACACAACTGAAGATCCTATTGGCTGAGATGTCAGAAACCAAATTCAGAATTTGGATTGCAAATAAGAGCAATAAAATAGAGGAAAAGTTGGAATTAGAAAATCAAGGAGCATTTCAAAAGTTGTCTCAAGAATTCAAGGAATTTAAAGACAAAATCACCAAAGATTTTGACACATTGAGACAAGAATTTACAGCCTTCAAAGATCTGAGAAATAGTTCAATGAAAATATTTCAAATTGTATACAAAACCAGCACATTATACCCCATGATTGCAATTTTGTACACAACCATGATTTAATAAAAAAATAAAAATAAATTAAAAGATCTGAGAAATACAGTAGAATCCCTCAGTAACAGAATGGAGCAAGCAGAAGAAAGGATTGCTGACACAGAAGACAAGCTTTCGAATGTTCCCAAACTCTCAAAGAGGAAGAGAAATGGAGAGCAAAAACGGATCATTCTCTCAGAGAGCTTTGAGATAATTCAAAGAGAAGCAATATTCGTCTGATAGGGATCCCTGAAGGCAATGAAGTGGCTTCACAAGGCACAGAGGCTCTTCTTCACAAGATTATGAAAGAGATTCTGAAATTCAGATAGCAGACAGTTTCAGAACCCCAGGACAACTGAACCCAAATAAGACATCCCCCAGGCACATCATAATTAACTTCACTAAAGTTAATATGAAGGAGAAAATATTGAAAGCAGCTGGATGTAAGAAAACCATAACTGACAAGGAGAAAAATACTAGATTAACTGCAGATTTCTCTGCTGAAACCTTTCAAGCTTTAAGAGGGTGGTCATTGACTTTTAATCTCCTAAAACAAAATAACTTTCAACCTAGGATCTTGTATCCAGCTAAACTGAGTTTTATTTATGATTGAGAAATTAAATACTTTAATGACATTCACATGTTGAAGAAATTTGGCATGACTAAACCAGCTCTCCAGGATAGTCTCAGACCTATCCTCCGTAATGACCAGTGCAATCCTCTACCACAAGTGTAAACTCACTCAGAAACTTTTGATCAAATTCCAACTTTTGCAGTGGCAAAAGGATTAAAAATGTCCACAGGACTTTTGAAAAACTCAATACCCTAAATTCTACCAGGCTATCAGTATTCTCTATTAATGTGAATGGCTTAAATTGTCCCTTAAAGAGGCACAGATTGGCTGACTAGTTGTATACAAGAATCTCATCTTACCTTAAAAGATAAATATAGACGCAGGGTGATGGGATGGTCATCTGTATTCCAAGCAAATGGAAAGCAAAAAACAGCAGATATTGCAATCTTATTCGCAGATAAAATGGGCTTTAAACCAACAAAAGTAAGAAAGGACAAGGATGGACACTTCATATTTGTTAAGGGTAATACTCGATATGATGACATTTCAATTATTAATATTTATGTGCAGCTAGGGCTCAACAGAGTAGGGTGCCGGTCCCATATGCCAGAGGTGGTGCGTTCAAACCCAGCCCCAGCCAGAAACTACAAAAAAAAAAAAAAATTATGCACCCAACCAAAATATGCCTCAATTTATAAAAAAAACTCTAACATGAGCACCTTGATTTCCTCTAGCTCCATAGTATTCGGAGATTTTAACACTCCTTTAGCAGTGTTGGATAGATCCTCCGATAAGAAGCTAAGCAAAGGCTTGGCGCCTGTGGCTCAGCAGGCTAAAGCACCAGCCATGTACACCTGAGCTGGTGGGTTCGAATCCAGTGCGGGCCCGCCAAACAACAACAACAGCTGCAACCCAAAAATGGCCAGGCATTGTGGCGGATGCCTATAGTCCCAGCTACTTGGGAGGCAGAGGCAGGAGACTCGCTTGAGCCCAGGAATTGGAAATTGCTGTGAGCTGTGATGCCACAGCACTCCATCCAGGGTGATAGCTTGAGGCTCTGTCTCAAAAAAAAAAAATAAAAAAAAAAAAAGAAGCTAAGCAAAGACATTTTAGATTTAAACTTAACCATTCAACATTTGGATTTAACAGACATCCACAGACTATTTCATCCTAACAAAACCGAATATACAATCTTCTCATCAGCCCACAGAACATACTCCAAAATCGATTACATCTTAGGTCACAAGTCTAATCTCAGCAAATTTAAAAGAATAGTAATTATTCCTTGCATCTTCTCTAACCATCATGGAATAAAAGTTGAACTCAGTAACAACAGGAATCTGCGTACTCATACAAAAACATGGAAGCTAAGTAACCTTATGCTAAATAACAACTGGGTCATAGACAAGATTAAGAAGGAAATTACCAAATTTTTGGAACAATACCATAACGAAGACACGAATTTTCAGAACTTCTCGGATACTGCAAAGGCAGTCCTAAGAGGGAAATTTATAGCACTGCAAACCTTCCTCACTTCCTTATCAGAACTGAAAGAGAGGAAGTTAACAACTTAATGGGACATCTCAAGCAACTGGAGAAGGAAGAACATTCTAATCCCAAACCCAGCAGAATAAAAGAAATAACCAAAATTAGACCAGAATTAAATGAAATTGAAAACAAAATAATTATACAACAGATCAATAAATCAAAAAGTTGCGTTTTGAAAAGGTCAATATAATAGACAAACCTATAGCTAACCAAACCAGAAATAAAAGAGTAAAATCTCTAATTTCATCAATCAGAAATGCTAAAGACAAAATAACAACAGACTCCTGAGAAACTCAAAAACTCCTTAACAAATATTACAAGAAACTTTATTCTCAGAAATATGAAAATCTGAAGGAAATTAACCAATACCTGGAAGCATACCACTTTCCAAGACTCAACCAGAAGGAAGTAGAAATGTTGAACAGGCCTTATCAAGTTCTGAAATAGCATCAACCATACAAAATCTCCCTTAAAAAATGCCTGGGACAAGATGGCTTCACGTCATTCTACCAAATTCGACCAAACCTTTAAAGAGGAACTAATACTCAACCTTTTCCAAGATATAGAAAAAGAAGGAATACTACCCAATACATTCTATGAAGTAAACTTCACCTTGATCCCCAAACCAGGAAACGACCCAACAAGAAAAGAAAACTATACACCAATATCACTAATGAATACTGATGCAAAAATATTCAACAAGATCCTAACAAACAGAATTTAGCAACACATCAAACAAATTATACACCATGACCAAGTGGGTTTTATCCCAGGGTCTCAAGGCTGGTTCAATATATGTAAATCTATAAATATAATTCAGCACGTAAACAAATTAAAAAACAATGGTCTGTGTCCATTCATTGATATATTCATTCACTTTGCCCCGGCAGAAGGGACTGTGTTCATTCATTTCCTGGACAAGGAACCCATACATGTATATATACCCCGAGACTAAAAGCCTAAAGGAGGAGACAGGGAAAGACCGGGAGAGAAACGGAGAGAGCTTTTCTCTCCCCATTTGAGTTCTCTCTCTCTACCAGGAGCTTTAGTGTTTTCTGTATTCTTTTCTGTAAATAAATTCTGTCTTACCACTGGGGGAAAAAAAAAAAGAAAGAAAATGCCATGAAGGCTATGTTAAACAGTTTGATGAAAACATTTCAGATTGTATATGAAACCAGCACATTGTACCCCTTGACTGCACTAAATGTACGCAGCTGTGATTTAATAAAAATAAAAAAATAAAATAAATTTTAAAAAGAGGGTAATTAAGGTAAAAAAGATGTTATTGAAGTAGTAAAAAAAAAAAAGACCGTATGATTTTCTCAATTGATGCAGAAAAAGCTTTTGATAATATCAAGCATCCCTTCATGATCAGAACTCTTCCGAAAATTGGTATAGAAGGGATGTTTCTTAAACTGATGGAGGCCATCTACAGCAAACCCACAGCCACTATCATATTGAATGGAGTTAAATTGAAATCATTTCCACTCAGATCAGGAACCAGGCAAGGTTGCCCATTGTTTCCACTGCTCTTTAACATTGTAATGGAAGTTTTAGGCATTGCAATTAGGGAAGAAAAGGCAATCAAGGGTATCCACATAGGGTCAGAAGAGATCAAACTTTCACTCTTCGCAGATGATGTGATTGTATATCTGGAAAACATTAGGGACTCTACTACAAAACTTTTAGAAGTTATCAGGGAATATAGCAGCATCTCAGGCTACAAAATCAACACCCATAAATCTGTAGCCTTTATATACACCAACAAGAGCCAAGTCGAAAAAACAGTCAAGGACTCTATTCCTTTCACAGTAGTGCCAAAGAAGATGAAATATTTGGGAATTTACCTAACAAAGGATGTGAAAGATCTTTATAAAGAGAACTATGAAACTTTAAGAAAAGAAAGAGCTGAAAATGTTAACAAATGGAAAAACACACCATGTTCATGGCTGGGAAGAATCAATATTGTTAAAATGTCTATACTACCCAAAGCAATATATAATTTTAATGCAATTCCTATTAAAGCTCCATTGTCATATTTTAAAGATCTCGAAAAAATAATACTTCATTTTATATGGAATCAGAAAAAA